>JBBIGC010000001.1:39890824-39933173 GCA_037576955.1 Lepidarchus adonis
GAGAGAGAGAGAGAGAGAGAGAGAGAGAGAGAGAGAGAGAGAGAGAGAGAGAGAGAGAGAGAAAGAGAGAGAGAGGAAGAAAGAAAGGACAGATCTTGAAATATTACATTTTAAAATGCATCAAACAGACAGACATACTGATAGAATTAAAGAAAGCTTACAGGAAATATATAGGGTGGTGATTTGCTGTGCCGCCAGGTTCAGGAGCTTTAGTGACAGGGCAAAAAGAAGCAATTCCTTTGGTGGTGATAGTCCAGGACTGTCTGAAAACGGAGGGTGAAGGAAAGCCTTTAAATATCCCCCCTGAAAACCTCTGTCTTTCTTCTGGTGACATCATAGGAGACAGCCCTCCCAGCTTGGCTACCTGGGAAAGTGTGCAGGATACTTGGAAATCAGTGTTGGAATCATCTGACACTTTTTAGCAGAATTCGAACAGTTCACACAGCAAAGACACAATTCTAGTACAATTTTGTTCAAATGAACTTTTCTCATTACAGAATTGAGTAGACAGGTAAGAAAGACCTTAATCTGCTGCAGAAACAGAAGGAATCCAAGTATATTGATACAACAAACAAACAAATAAGCAAACATATAACATACATATAATTAACTTTATTTTCCCAGTTTTATTAAACCTCTTATTCAGCAGCACTTCAATACCAAAGTGATTACTAAGTGCCAAATAGTATATACACTACAATATTATATAATACAATTAAGTCACTGTCTAAAATATTTCATTATATAAATGCATACATTAGTAGCATTTGTGTTCTTTAAATAGGCAATAGAATCTAAAGGAGGTAAAGAAGAAGTGAAAGATTGCTCTCAGGAGCCAATGTTAGAGTATCTCATTTAGCAGAAGGTGTTGAAATGGACAAAATACTTCAATAATTTTCAGAGCAGGTGCCAAATAGGGTCAAAGTGCAGAGGTTTGGTGAGGTAGCAGCTAAACAAGAAGGTACAGTTCCAAAAAAAGGTTGCTGTACAGATACATTTTATCCATCAACCATGTAAATGTGCTCTCAAAGGTACAACAGTGGTCAGTTTGTGTATATTGAGTATTAAGTGTATGTTGCATTCACTTATGTGTTCAAAAAGGAATAAAGAAAGCCAGAGTTTTTATAGAGTCATTGCAGCCCAATCTATTTTTATAACTGCGACAGGCTACCGTATAATTATGTTCCCTAACCTAAGCAACTAAAATGAACATTTGAGGATCTCATCCCAATGATCTGCACTTTCCACCCCAATGAAAGTTTAGTACCTTTAGTTCTGAAAGTATTTTTCACACTGAATTTTTAAAAATGTATCATTTACACTACAGGGGGTCCTCGAGTTATGCCAGAGTTCCGTTCCTCCGAATGTGAGGTAACAAGAATTTTGCCATAAGTCAGAACTCATGCATGTAATGATGGCATATATTTATTAAACATGAAAAAGTAGCAACACAAGTCTCTCCTGTAGGTGTTTGTTGTGGGATGTATGGTGTGTTTCATGAGGAGCAATGCATTGTGGCCTATGTAGTGTCTGGTGCCGGACCTTTACTGTAGAGTCCGCCTTATGCTTGGGAGCCATAATGAAGTTTCCAAACTAGCAACACAAACAAAAGAGAGAGAATGGCACAATGCTGTTGCCCTTGTATAGTGTCGTGTGATGCCGAGTGTATTCGTCCACTCTGCTCGCCAACTAGTTCTCATGCAAACCTTGGTTTTATGTCGCAAACATTAAAAAAGATGGCCAGAGATATAACCATGAATCACCACATGAGGACCCCCTCTTTATTTTGTCACTTAAATTCCTAAAAAATATTGCAACGCACGCAGCAAACTGCCATCGTGGAGCGGGACAAAATGACGGGACTCAAATGCAGGGGGAGTGTAAACAAAGGCACACGCACGCACCACATCACACATGACTACCGGCATGAAGCACATGCCTCGTTGCACATTGCTTCAAGTTTACTGCCCTCTACTGTTAATACGATGGAATACGAATCGATACACTTAGTAAATGGTGGCCAACCATTCACTTGGCTATCTGCTATACTACAGCAAGATGTCAACGAAAGGTGAAATGTAAATGCAAATGGCACCTCCACAGATTTCACTGTGCCTCAACTGACAGCTTCCATTATCTAAACATTTGTTAACTGGTGGAGACACATCACAGATTGTATCTCAGTTTTGTACCTATGAACAACTATATTCACGCCAGGTGTTTCTAGGTTCACCGAACTGACCACATTATAACTCTGACTCACTGTAAGCTGTATTTTTCAGTCTCCAAAAGCTTTTTCTTGGGATCCCACCTACAGGAGAATTTGGCCTAGTTAAACTTTTAAACTATCAAAATTTTTCTAAGCTCATTTTTCAATTTCCAATTTGCTTTCAATCATAGGAAATGGTTTAAGCTTCATTTATTTATCTATTTGTTTTTTACTTTTGACCAATTTTAATGATTTACTTATGGCTTTTTAGTAATTAATTCATTTATTTATTCCTGCTTACATTCTTCTTTTAGTATCATTTTCCCTGATATTAATTTCGTTCCTGTTTTTGATTTATGCAACAAACTGCTCATTCATTTATTAATGTTTCTCTCTTATTTAATCATTTTATTTGCTTTTACCAATGCCAGTCATTTCTATTTCTATAGAGTCTATTACTCTTTAGCAAGTTATTTATTACTTCTTACAAATTTTATTTCTTTATTTACTAGTAGTTCTTACAAATATTCCTTCATATGGATTTAATTTATTCCTTCTATTTTCTTTTTGTTTTGGATTCAGACACCCAACTAATCACTTAATTGATCAACTTAACTCAACTGATAAACATTTTAGAGGGCTTTAGGGTTTTTGGAAATTGCCCATTATTAATTTCTTAAAGGTTTCTTCCCTGGTTATTTATTGATATATTTATTCTAATGGTTTATTTCAGCTGGCATATTTTGCTTTATTTTATAATTCTTACTCAAAACACAACAAAGCTTAATTGAAAGCGTTACTTGCATGTTGTATTGAGGGGAGAGAAATTAATATGCATATATATATATATATATTCAATTCAACTTCATTACACAAGTCTGATTTCTCTGTTCAGGACGAGAAGGCCATGAGCTGATATAGTTGGAAAACATTCTGTTCCCTGGAAGCTACACGTGATCCCCCAGTCTTAAGAAACAGACTGATGGAGGAAGAAAGTGGGGAGAGAACTCAAATGTAATTCTCCTTATCATTATTATCACCAAGTCATCAAAATGGCAAACAAGGACTCCCACGACCCAAAAGACCTGTTCGTGTGAGGCTCATAATGCATAAAAGCAGTGTCTGGGGGTGGAGCCTGCCCTGCAGTGACTCATCATTGCATCTTCAGACATCCAGAACAAGGATGGTGATAAAGGGACAGACTCAGAACTTGAGTTTGTGAAAGGCGCTATATAAATTCAAATTATTATTATTATTTATATTATTATTTCAGAACTGTGTCACATGGCTTATAAATGTATAATAATTTGTTTTATAACTTCTATAGTTTTATATTTACAGAATTCAAAAGATTTTATTACATCTCCTTCCCTAAGACAAAGGTCATATCATTTATAGCTTGTTTAGTTTTTATTAGCACTTCCACATAACATTCACCGTAGAGCTATTGATCTTTTATCATTATTACTTTTGTTAATTTTATTATTAATAGTAGTAGTATTTACATTTTTTATTTATTTTTATGTGTTACATTTCTCTTACCACTATTGCCTGATGACAGATCACATTAATCCACACTGTGTTTATTGTTTTGGCTGTTTTGTGTGTCTATAGTATTCTGTCCCCTTATAAGGACCACAGCCTTAATGTGCCAGAAGTGGCATGTCTGTGTCTGCTGTGAGGAGAAGCCATTAGCTGAGGACTTCTCTGTGGACAACGATGTGATGCTTTCACCCGAATTCCATACCATGTTGTGGAAGCCTACCAATGTTGCCAGAGAGAAGTCCATGTTCTAAGTAAATATGCATAATCTATGCCTTCATAATAATATTGATTTTGGGGAGCTGTGTCCAGTATCATTGTCCTCTTTGTGCACCTTACTTCATGGTTATTCTAATAATTGTGATCTTATTCATATTTTCCACATCTTTTGTAGGAGGAACGATGGTCCTGGTTTTGCTTCGAGTGGATCACTGGTAGAGCTCTGAGGATGATCCCTTTGTTTTTATTCGAAAAGGGGTAACCCTCAGTGTGAAGAAACATTAATAACCAATCACCATGTTACATCTGTCACCATGACCCATCACTGATGTATCTATTGTGTTTTGTTTACCTGTGTTCTGCTTTATTTCCTCATTGTTCTTTATGTCCACCTTCTTGCCAGTCAACCAGCTGTGACATGCCATCATGTGTTACCATATTCAATGCCACGTTTATGTTTGATATGACTAATTCAATGGTCATTCCTTCGATATTTACCCATACAGTTCTCTCTGACAATTATTTATCTAAATTTTGACAATTTCATTAACCTCACTGTTTGCTGGAAATGTCAACATTTCTCTCACTCCAGTGCTCATTGGTTGTTGCTCAATTGCTCGTTTGTATCACCTTACTATTGTTTAGCTCTTTCCACACATTCGCAGACACTTATGTTTGTTCCACATCCTAATCTAACCTGATCTAATCTAAGACTTCTTGACTGCATCAGGATCAGAGTCTATTTGGGTCTCAATGAGACACTAAATTTTACATCTGTGTTTGGCCCAGTTTAGGAGTTTTGCCTGTAATCCCACATCTAATGCTTTAATTTACTTATATAGTAAATATATAGTAGCTATAGTAGCTGTAGTAGCTCTTCTTGGTCCTTTAACCCATTTACAATGGTGGGACAAATTGCCTCCACCACAGCTCTCTCTGATGACCTGTCTGTATTGTAACCAGTTCCTGTTAAATGTGGACATTTTTCACATCCAACGGGGGGACTGGTGTTTCTATGGTCTCAGAACTGGTAAATCTGGGGTTACCTGAAGAACTTGACTCTCACAAACATCACAACCATGCTAGCAACCTGACCTGAACACAGCTTAGCATCAGCTGTTTTTCACAGCTAGCTACTACAGCTGAAAAATATATCACTATTTGTCAAGACCTAATCATTCAGACATAAACTTGGTGGTATTAGTTCAGATTGGCATCTACTCACCTAATGAATACTTGGTGTACAACACTTTTTCCAATAAATGGAAGCTGTCAATCATGCACAGTGAATAGAAAAACTTTCGTGGTGTAGGCAGCAGATTATGGCATTTTTGTGCATGCAGTACATAATTTGCACCTGCAACTTTTGACACAGTAAACGCTGTCAGTGGGAGGAATTAATCAGAGCTAGTTCTCTGGCAAATTTATCCACAAAAAATGAAATAGCACATTGTTAACTGTACATTTCTTACTGCAGGGTAGTAGGCAAGGTAAGGCCAGGCAAGTTTATTTATATAACACACTATCATACAAAGAGGTCATTTAGTGTACTTTACAGAAATACAAATAAAAATAAGAAAAAAAACAAGTAATAAAGTAAGGAATTAATGGAAATAAAATGAAAAATAAAAGTAAATTAACATAATGTATTATTTATGTTGAGTTATTGCTGAGATAAAATTAGAGCCTCTATGTAACTGAAGGCTGTGGAAGATAAGTCAGTTTTTAGCTTCTCTTTTCCTTTTGGCAGGTCTGCTCTCTATGAAGAGCTGGTTTCAAGAGTGGGCAGCAAAAATAACTAAATGCCATCTTCCAGGCTGATCAAACATTACAGATTTAGGACCCAGACTACAGGGAGACTTCTAAACAATGAAAAAGATTTTGAACCCAATTCAGTTTGTAATTGGAAGCCTGGAGACTGGAAGAGTGTGGTCTCTTTGCTTGTTTTTTTAAAAATTGTTTTTTTACATTTCCTCAAATTCAAGCCGCTGCATTTTGGATAAGATGTAGTTGTCTAGGTGTGGTTTAGGGGAAGGCAATGAGTAGAGATTTACAAAAGCGTTTGTTAATAGAACGTTTTATTCAAGTTCTACAATACACAAGCCTCAAGGAAGTGTGTATCGATACTGGGTCTACAGTGTTAATACTGAAGCCAAAAGTAATGTGTGAATCTTTAAGCCTGGATGATCCGAACTTATCCATGTTATTGTTCCTAAAGTGCAAATAACCTTGCTTCTGCAACAAAAACATAACTGATTCATCCATATAGCCAGTTACAATTATTCAATATTTTTCTTGATTTTTACATTTTTCATTATTTCAACACTGAAGCTTCATTTTACATTGTGTAAAACTTTCTTGATGAATGGACCAATGTAAATGTCCCTAAAGGTTTTATATTATTTTACTTACGAACCATAAAATGAAAATATTTATTGTTTCTACAGAAGATAAAGATTTTTCTTTTGAGAAAATGATTTGCTCTGGCCAACAGCTAATAATCAGTGAAAGCTGTCATCAGACCAAAGTGGACAGCCTTAGTTGAATCCTCTTTAAATTATCTCAGAAATTCTTACCTTCTTTCCAAGGAACATTACCATTCAATTACCATTTTGTCCCATTAATTTCATAGATGGTCAGATATTGTAAATGTTCATATTTAAACCAGGAGTAAAGCAATGATGTTTACTCTGGCATTTCCCAGCATGCTGGCATGTACTGCTGCAGTGAGGAAGAAGTATGTATGGAAATGTGGCATATGACAAGGTTCCTATTCAGAGAGATAGATGAGGCACACTCAAAGAGTGATACCTGATCCATCTGTTATGGCCTGCACTGAACAACTGCTCATTGTGACTACTTGGAAGTTTCCCAGTTTCTCAATTAATGAATATTTCACGGCACAGAAAGTCTGAGGCTAAAATGGTCTCTGGCAACAAAATTCTTGGTACGGTTGAGACAACAGCAGGTTGCTCTAGCCTTCAGAATGCTTGTGGAACACTGTGATAAAATGAAATGCTTAGAAATATGATTCTTGATTATGCACATTAGACTGACTGGGACAGGATGGGCTGGCACATTGTGTACAGGCTGTACTTTTAAGTTTGCCTTGGGGTGGTCTTTTACTGTAAACTGGTATCATGAACTAATCTGTGATTCAGGGCAAGGATCTGATTTTTTTTAACAGTTTGAGCATCATTTAGAAAATAGAAAAATTAGAATAGAATATTATTATGTTGCCAACAAATCTTCTTTTTAAAAACCAGCTACCAAGGACTATTAAAATTTGTTTTGGTGTATTCACCTGGAATCTAATAATAATTTCAAAAACTTTTAGATTATGTTATTAACATTAAAACTCCCAAACCCGACAAATAAATAATCAGCATAATCTGAAGCCTATTTTAAAACTATTTCTCCCTGAATCAGCTTTTCAATACATTCAGAACCCAAAATCTACCCAATTATTTACATTATTTAATAATTTAATTATTTAATTATTTGGCCACATTGCATAAAATTGACATTACATTTACATTATGTACTTAAAATAATCAAAACAAATCACAATCACAGTAGCGGTGCATAGTGTTTTGTTGATTTTGTTGATTAAATAAGACAAATTGTAAGTATGGCAGTAGTTAAGTTTCTCCTTAAAATTCATTAGTTGGTGAGAAGCAGTAAATTGTCTCTTGAATATAATTTCTGAAATTAACTATAATTTTCAGCAATTACAAAAGAAACTAAAGTAAACAAACAAGCAAACAAAAAACTTTATTCATTACCATCTTATGCCTTAGTAGAGGTAATTTCATCATAATGTCCAATGAAGACTGTCTAATTCCAGGTATTTTGGTTTTATGCATTTGGGTTTTATGCAGTGTCTGTTTCCATTGGGGCAGATGATGGTCATATGGAGAAACTGGCTTGAGGCTAAAGCCTGTGAGCTGTGTGGTTGGCAAGTTTAGAGGCTGAGTTTAAGGAGACGTGACACACTTGTTTCTGCCCAGGCCAAGGCTACACTGTCACATGCTACACAATGTGAGACTTCATGGGAGATCCAATACTTTCTGCAAAGGAATGCACAAACTACCACTCTACTCTAATAAAATAGTGCCTGCCATCCAGCACAGCGATGAATGTCTCATTTAGGCAACAGTCTTCACCTATACAAATATTAGCCCTGGCTAATGCTATATAGACTGGAGCCCAGATGTGTCTGTGAGAATGAGGAATCTGTTTTCCCAAAATAAAAGTTACATTTCACTCCTTGTGTCAGACTCGGAGAGGGTATACTGTATTTCAACATTAACATAAAAGAGTTTAGATATTGTGTCTCTGTTTTGGATGAGAGTCCCTCATGTGCCATGTTCCATGTGCAAAAAAAGTCACATGAGCAAATGAAAAATAAAACCCCCCTAATGTGGGAGAACAGATCTGTCTGAAGCAGACCAATTCCATCCTTTTAAATCTTGGCTTCGTTCAGGATCTGGAGAGGCCTTGTCGAGGTTATTGTGGGCACTTTATGTGATTCTGTGCCATACTTTTGATGGTCCCTGCTTCAATTTGTCACTAGTGGAGGCCTATTAATGTGTTACCATGTGCCTGTCCTTCTTCATTACAGCTGCTGAACTTTTTCCTGTGTACCTGTCACAGACACTACTTCTTAAACTGATATGCAATGTTATTTTGCAGGAGTGTGTTACATAACTACTTTTGACCAATAACCTCAAAATGGAGTTAATGACTCACCGCTGAAGAAAGCATGGAAGCAAGACATCACCCCACTTAATGTCTTAAGAGATTATTAACACATGAAACATTTTCATTAATTGTGTTTGAACCATAAGGTATTCTCAGCACATTCTGGGGTCCCCAGCTAGTCCCCCACCCCCTGCAACACAACCAAAAAATTTCACTTTAAAGTTAGAATGTAATATAACACTCTTTTGTGTTTTACATAAACTCTAATAGGTTGTTGTTTGTAGTAACATTGCTTTTTGTGATACTATACTGCATTACATTATGCCACTTCCTATGCTCACTGGTATTTTATTTTCCTTACTCAGCTCAATAACTAATCCAATGTAGTAGGCACAGTTTATAGATAGACCTTTTGAATCTTTTGAGATTGGATAAATTATGTACTAAGCTGCAGTGCTTGAGTGGTGTAATTTCCCACAATGTTCAGTGCAGGGCAAAGAAAGGACATTTCCCACATTAGCAGGAGCAGGTCATGGAGGGCTCTGTCTTTAATGTTGCCCTCTCATTATTGCAGCTGTCAGAATTACTGAAAAGGGGGAAAACCTCCCCTAATAGGCTCTAAAAAAAGCATTCATCTATAATTTACTCTACATGTCATTTACAGCTAATGCTGTGCAATGATGTTTGTTAAAATTAATGCAGCTTTAGATTTAACAGTATGCAAATGAGAACAGGTGACCGTTTCTTTGGTTGCTTAGTTTAAGCAATAGATGAGTTTGGATTAAAATAAGATGCCACATGTTTCATTCAGAAGTACACTTTTAACATACTGCAAAATATCTCATAATCACAATATATATTATGTATGTACTAAGTTTATCCATTATATGCTGTTCTAATCCTATTTCTGCTGACATGATGTCACATAATTAAATCTGAGAATCAAATGTCTTGCAAGTGGATGAAAAACTAATGTTAAATAATTAAAAATTTTTTAAATACCAAGGTTGTTAAAATGAACAGTTGTATGCATTTTTGTGCCCCTTTAAATATACTGTTTATTTGCTGCATTTAACATTTGGAAAAGAAAAACAGAAAATTTGGTCTGTGCTAAAGTTACGGAACATTCGATATGTCGATTTTCTTGGGAGAAAAAATTCAACCATGTATTTTGTAGAAAAGTATCCAATTTGAATTTGTTCCCCTAAAAGACATGTTAACTTATAATTGTACAATTGATCCTTCAAGTTTCTTACAGTCCTCTGCATCATGCCTTTGTGGCTTAATGATGGGATCCAAAGCAAAATAGGCAGCTATCCAGGTTATACACACCTGCTAAGGTTTCCATGTCTGGGGACCATTAGTTCAATAAGGCTCAAATGACTGCGAATGACAGCACAGATTGTTTAACTAGCAGAGCTTTAGACGTCTGAACAGCAGAAACCTACTGTTAACGTCCATCAAGGCCGGTGTGGGATTTTGAATCTTTGGATCACTGAGTAGAAACAAAGCAGATGTTTTATTATCAGTTCTTCCCATTTATTACATTAACATTTCCTTATTCACAAAAACAATATGTTCAAATATAAATATCAGACATAACATATAATAGAGTTATAACCTTGATTTATCATATTCAGATACAATAATTACTTCTTGTGGCACTTCTAAAAGAAAAAAGAAAGCACTGTCACTCACAACGTCATTATGACCCACCACAATCTCTGAGACTGGATTCCTCTCTTCTGCTCCCTCTTTGATGGAGGAAAAGAAGCAGCACATCATCAGACTGGGCCACTAGTGGCAGTTGCGGCGTGGTGCTCTGAGCTGGTCTGGGTCTCAGACAAGGGAACAGAGCCTGGAGATCCTTCCGGAACTTGGATCTCATGCCAACGTAAATGAAAGGATTGTAGAAAGTTTTCAATTTGGAAAAGAGAATTGCCAGGATACTGTTGAGTTGCGATTCTTAGTGGCCCCAAGTGGACCACATGGAGCGTACGGTGACCAAGCCAATAGGTAGGCTGCACAAAGAAAGAGGGACACATACAAGCAGGAGGAAAAAACAGATGATAAGTGTTTCTTGCAAAGATTATTTTCACTTCTGACAAAACATGTAATTTGACTGGGGGTGCCCATGTGTATTTTGATGATACATTTTGGGTGGAGTATTGTGTGGACATTGCATTTTAAGCTGAACCATTGCTTTTATGATCCAGAGGCTGGACATAGGATAAAACAGATTTAGGTTATTTTGTCTCACCTCTTTCTTTGCCAGTCACTGACAACTCCTCCTCCTCATCTATATTCTCTCTAGGTCTGGGCTCTGACTCTGTGGCCAAAGATTCTATTTTAACTTCATCAGTCCACAGCACTTCTGTAGATGCATACTTCTGACATTGGATTTTATTATGGGGATGCAGGTAAGCTTTTCTTCTGCTGACTCTTCCATGAAGGTCTTGTGGAATGGTGCACCACCACTCCTGAATCTGCTAAATCTTCCTGCAGGTTTTTGCAGTCAAATGGGGATTTTGATTTGTCTTTCTTGGTCTTCCAGATCTCACCTCCACAGTTCCCCTGAACTGCCATCTCTTAATTACATTTCTCACTGTGGAAAGCTGCAAGCTGACATCACTTTTCTATCTTCTTGTAGCCTTCTTCTGCATTGTGGGCATCAATAACTTTCATTTTCAGAGTCTTACACAGCTGCTTAAAGGAGCCATGGTTGTTGAGTGCCCACACGTGTGTGCACAAGGTTTGAAGAGTCAGAATATTTGTAAAGCTTTGAAATTGACACCTGCTTACATTTACTAATGACATTTACTGGTGACAGCTGTTGCCATGCATCAGATCTAATGAGCTGATTAAGGTCTGAAACCTTTTTAAGGTGCCCAAACCTTTGCAAAGTGCAATAATATTTTTGTATTTTTTATTCTTGTTCAATTTCAGCATCAATGTTTTCTGAAAATATTCTATACTTTTTTCCCCATGTCCTAGCAAGACTATGTTAACATCTTTTCATTTACAAAATCACCAAAATATGTTTATATCAATGGGTGCCCAAATTTTTGCCTAACACTGTAGATTTATATTTGTGTGTTGTTGTTTTTTTGTTTTTTTAAAAAACATTTTTTTTACTTTGGGCACAATTTTTTCGCCAGTACTTATTTATTTATTTATTTATTTAATTGTACACATCACCTACAGCCAGTGCCCACAAATAATATCCAATCTGAACATTTTCTGTTGGCACGGGGCACACAGCAGGATTCTTCCTTATCTCCATCCCTTTTTTCTTTGTCTATTGAACCTTTGGCAATCGCCTTGAAATCATCTTCTTCATTAAGAGGTATCGTACGTAACAATGCTGAACATTGTTAGCTTTGTTTGCGGATGATTTATTGGTGTACATTGCAGATCCTACTTTCACTCTTACTGGCATTCTATCAAATCTTGAGAACTTTGGTTCCTTTTCTGGTTACAAAATCAATCTACAAAAAAGTAAATGCATCCCCGTAAACCCACCAGCTTTATTACTTCAGCAAGCTGACTTGACCATTAATCTTTCTCACTCAGGGTTTAAATATCTTTGTGTGAATGTGACACATGCTCCTTCTCAGGTCTGTTTTTGGCCAGTTTTGCTCCACTCGTTTCTAAGTTAAAAGATGACTCCTCATGATGGAACAGTCACCCTCTTTCCTTATTTGGGAAGCTTAATATGGTTAAAATGTATGTCTTGCCAAGAGTTTTATACATTTTTCAGCCCTTATTTTTGCCTAAATATTTTTTTCCTCTCTTGATGATTAGTTATTTTATTTGAGGTGGGGGGCCTCCACGGGTCATTAAGTCCCTGCTCCAAAAATGCTGCTTCAGTGGTGGATTGGCACTGCCTAATTTATCTTATTATTGGGCCACTAATATCCATAAAAGATGTTGCTGGTTCGCTGCACTTTCTCTCTCTTGGTGCTCTTTAGAGGCTTGACTTGACTTTGCTGAGCTCAACACAGAGGGAGGTCATTGGCTTTACTTCTTTGCTGGCCAGGTGACACCTTCTACTACAGTGAAATCCTCCAACCCTCCTTTGAATTTCTCAGAGGATTAAAGATGTTATTGGATTCCTTAAGTTGTAAAAAGTTACACACTCACTGAGACAGAGCCCTGACATGTTCTTTCTGAAGTGGCAACTGTTGCTAAACTTTGTATGGGACTTGAGTGTACTGTATGTCTAGGTACTGTTGTCAAGACAGATGTGCTTGTATCATTGTTATTCTTTTTTTCTTTTTCTTTTCATTCTGAGTATTTGAGCCAGAACGGAAGGGGGGTATGGGGGTGGGGTTGAGTGGTATATTTCTGTTTTTTTACATCTGGGACAAATAGTAGCTTAGCACAGATTGAGAGAGAGAGAGAAGTTGACTTTAAAATCAGATCATCTCTCTGTAATTGACCCAGCCCATTATTGGTGCTCCAGCCCAGAACAAGGAGAATAACCAAGCTGCAGCTATGACAAGGCCAACCCTACGCTTGTTGATGTGATGAGCTGAAGGGCAAGACCAAGCAATTGCATCAGCATTATTATGCTCCATTCTATGATGATTTATCTACCATTTGTACAGCCAAATACAATCAGATTTTTCTAACATGAGTCTGAAAAACATGTCCACCAATTCATCAAAGACTTAGCACTTGCATCATTTTTCAGGTCAAGAAGACTCAGCAGTCTAACAGTTGACCACAAAAGGAAAAGGAAATGTGGTGTCTCATATTTATATCCCACCTGTGCCACACACACATTAAGTCAACTTTTAAGGAAGCTAGAATGTAAATGGTGACAGACCAAATTAGAATCATTCCACAAGGCCTGGAAATACAATTTCCAGGGAATACAATAAGACACTAAAACTAGTATGCACTACTTACCATATTCTACCACTCTTCACTCGACTCAACCCCTACAAATTTATTAAAATAAATTTTACCAACAATTTTTGCCTTCCTTTTGACAATAATAAACTCCTCCCTTAATTATCAGTATAATAACAAAAACCTTTAAATTAGCGATCATAAAGCAGCTTATCAAAAAACCCAGTCTTGAGCCATGCAACCTAGCGAATTATAGACCAATCTGCCTTTTATATCCAAGATTCTAGAAAAATAATCTATCAGTTATGTTCATACCTCCACAAAAATCTTATTTATGAAAAATACCAATCTGGATTTAAAGATATTAAATGACCTCTTACTGTACACCAAAAAAGGCAATATATCACTGCTGGTCCTGCTGGATCCCAATCTGTTTTGTTTAATATATTAGAGAACATGGTCGGAATTACTGGAACAGCCTTATCTTGGTTTTAATCATATCTGACTCACCGCTACCAATTTGTGTGTGTAAAAGGTCAACCATCAGTTCATACAAAAGTAAAGTATGACGTCCCACAAGGGTCTAGTGTAAACCAAACACAGCATTCCAGTAAATGAACCTCATACCAACTGTGAAGCATGGAGGTGGATGTGTCATGGTTTGGGGATGCTTTGCTACAGAAGGACCTGGCCAGCTCACCATCATAGAATCCACCCTGAATTTGACCAGGCATTAGAGGGTGCTTGAAGACATGTGAGGCTGAGAACTGTAAGAACATTATTGTTGAAGTGGAACTGAACCCTGCAACAAGGCAATTACCCAAAACATAGTAGTGAATCCTCCAAGAACAGGTTGAAAATCACATTGAGATGCTGTGGGGAAACATGAAATGGGCTGTACATGCAACAAACCCCTCAAACATCTTACAGCTTAAAGAATTCTGAATTTAGGAGTGGGGTCAAATTTCCTTAGACTGATGTCAGAGACTGATAGATGGTTACAAGAAGTGTCTCACTGTGGTTATTTTAACCTAATGGGATTTCACTAGCTATTGGGGGTCCTAACTTTTTCCTTAGTTAGAATACACATTTTTGTTGATATCTCCTGTTTAATAGGTTATTTTTTTATTGTTTACATGCCATTAAATCAGAGATAAATAATAAGAAGATCAATATGTGAACATTTCTTAATAAAGAACTGAATATTGTGTTTGTGAAAAACACCAGAAGGGTTGCCCTACATTTGCACATACCATATTTTTCACACAATATATCAGAATGTTCATACATAGGTTGTAGTACCTTCTTTTCACTTAGAAAATAAACAGATGTAATTTTACTCACAGATTCCCAAACTTTCACATGCAACTGAGAATACTGTAACACAAAGATTATGCAATAAACTTAGAAAGAATGCACAGAATATGAAAGGAACAGTCATACCTTACCTTTCCTTACCTTTCATGTCCAAAATGTCCATATATACATCTCACATTTAAACACATGAAAACTTTAAGAATACCCCAAAATTGTAATATTAGCATCAGACACAGCTGGCATAAAAGTTAAGAAATCCTGTGTTTGGTCACAAGTAATACACAAAATGCCATTTGCAATCCAAGACAGCCAGAAAATCAAATAAAAAAAAAGTCAAGTCAAGTCAAGTCAATTTTATTTGTATAGCGCTTTTACAACTGACGACTTTACAGAATCCGGGTCCAGCCTCCTAATGAGCAAGCCAAAGGTGACAGAGGCAAGGAAAAACTCCCTAAGCTGTAGGAAGAAACCTTGTGAGGAACCATCGCTAAGAAGGGGAACACATTCTCCTCTGATTGACACCGGAGAGTAATAACAGACAAAGAATGTACAATAAAAAAAAATTATCCATGTTTTCCTAAAAAAGAAAAAAAAATCTGTGGTTTTCTATTAACAATCCTAAATGACCAAGTCATGCTACACTTTGGCCACAAGGGAAATATGTTCAAACAAAACAAACTATATCAAACCTAGCAACACCAATAGACACCAATTGCCATCTCTCCTTTCTCTGAATTGTGGTATGCAGTAATATATGGGAAACTAAAAACCGAAAGAAAGAAAGAAAGAAAGAAAGAAAGAAAGAAAGAAAGAAAGAAAGAAAGAGAGAGAAAGGGGAAAAAGATATATGATGCGAAATCTGAACTTGTTAAGTTTGACTCATGTCAGGATCAAGTCTTTACTGTGCTGGAGTACACGCTGCTTGTCTTTGTCTTGCTGAAGACTTGGATGATGAAGGACTCTCCACAGGATCGCAGATGCAGAATGTGACAACTCAAAACTATGAAGCTCTGAAGCTGCCCCAGACAAACTGCTCTTAATTGATCAGCAAAAGCTGCATGAAATGTTGTAAAGTATTTCTCTGTACAACAGATGAAGGAAACAGGCATATTTTTCAGTCTTTCAAAGGATTAAGATTGTCTGTAACAGTGTCAGTCTCTGCTGTCAAATCACATACACAAGGAGACAAATATATTGGAACCCTTCCATTACAGAAAGAAAAACCCACAATGGTCATTGAAATAACTTGAAACTGACAAAAGGAATAATAAATAACAATTTGCTGAGAATTAACAAATTTAGAAATTGTTTTCGAATTGTGTTTCAATAGAATTATTCTAAACAACAAACTAATGAACCTGGCCTAGACAAAAATGATGGTACCTAAAAACACTGAAAAACATTTGACTAGAAGTTAAACTAAGGTGTGTTTTGTAATTAGCATCACATGTGTCTTCAAGCTTGTAATCAGTCAGTCTGTCTATTTACAGTAAATGGTCAAAAGGAGTCACTGTGCTGTTTGGTATTATCGTGTAAACCACACTGAACATGGATCACAGACAAAAATTTAAAATTGTCTCAAGAGATTAGAAAGAAAATTATAGACAAGCATGTTAAAGGTAAAGGTTATAAAACAATCTCCAAGATGTTCCTGTGACAACAGGAAATTGAAAAGACAGATGATACGAATGGTAACCAAAGAGCCCAGAACAACTTCCAAAGAGATTAGAGGTAAACTCCAAACACAAGGTACATCTGTGTCAGATCACACCCTTTGTTGCTGTTTAAGCCAAGTGGACTTCATGGAAGACACCACTATTGAAGGCAAATCATAAAAAAGCGAGGCTGGAATTTGCCAAAATGAATATTGACAAAACACAAAGCTTCTGGGAGAATGTCATTTGGACTAATGAGACAAAACTTGCCAACAAAGCTATTTGGCGAGTCACATCAGCTCTATGTTCACAGATGCAAAAATGAAGCAAACCAAGAAAATAACACTGTACTTATTGTGAAGCATGGGGGATGTTTAGTTATGTTCTGTGGCTGCTTTGCTGCATTTAGAACAGGTAGACTTGACTCTGTGCAATGTACAATGAAATCCCAAGACAATCAAGTCATTCTGGAGCAAAATGTGCTGCCCAGCGTCAGAAAACTTGGTCTCAGTTGTAGGTCATAGGTCCTCTAACAGGATAATGACCAAAAACACAGACAGCTTAAAACACCCAAGAATATCTAAGAACAAAACGCTGGACTATTCTGATCAAAATCCCATCAATCATCTGTAGAAGGAGCTAAAACATGCAGTCTGGAGAAGGCTCCCTTCAAACCTGGCACAGCTGGAGCAGTTTGCTCATAAAGAGTGGACCAAAATACCTGTCCACAGGTGCAGAAGTCATCTGAGAGTTATAGGAATTGCTTGGTTGCAGTGATTGTCTCAAAAGATTGTGCAACAAAAAAGGAAGGCACTGCACTTTCCATACGCTAATCCTTTTTTCGTACCACTGCCCTTCTGCAGTGAATCATACTGTAAGTACCTTTTCGTATCAAAAATGTTTTATCGACGGATGCTATCGAGGAAGGGATAAAGTCTAAATGAAATTTCTTTGTGTAAATATTGCCCATTTTGTCAATCATAACCCCACAGGGAGATGCAGTTTAATCGATGAGAATGGTTATTTAATTTAGACTTCAAACTTCATGCAGTAACATATGCAAAAGAACATTCAGGCAAAGAAACTGCACATCATCACCATTCCGTCTGCGAGGCAAATAATAGCCGGGCTCCAACAACAGCTGGTCTCTTAAACGTCAGCCGCCCGAATAATTTTCTGAATAAACGGCGAGGCTATTATTGGAAGATATACGGAATTAAAAGTACAAAAGTAAAAGATTTAACGCAGGAATGCGTTAAATTAAAACTCTATATATGTTGCTAAAAAAAAGGGAACACCAAAATAAGACATCCTAGATCTGAATGTGTGACCTCCCTTCAATGCCTGGCCATGCTCCCGCTGAGGTGGTGGATAGTCTCCTGACTAAAGCATTCGCCAACTCCTGGACAGTCTGTGGTGCAATGTAGCGTTGGTGGATGGAGCGAGACATGATGTTCCTGTAGTTCTCAATTGGATTCAGGTTTGGGGAATGGGCGAGCCAGTCCATAGCATCAATGCCTTCATCTTGCAGGAACTACTGACACACTCTGACACAGAAAGCATAGGAATTGAGAAGTGGTCTGTGGTCACCACCTGCACAACCATCCTTTATTGGGGATGTGTTGCTAATTGTCTATAATTTCCACCTGTTGTCTATTCCAGTTGCACAAAAACATGTGAAATTGATTGTCAGTCAGTGTTGCTTCCTAAGTGGACAGTTTGATTTCACAGAAGTGTGATTGACTTACATTAGATACTCTGATCAACTTTGTTTGTTTTTTTCCTACAATTTTAAGTGTGAGCGTATGCTTCTCCTATAAAAACTAAATATAGGCTTGAAAGGCTTAAAAACTGAAAGGCTTTTAATACATCTTAACCAGGGGTGTCAATAATTATGGAGGGCACTGTATGTCCAGATATTGCAGAGAACATCCCTCATGACTGAGGGCCTTTGTCTGTGTGGTAACGACTGGGTTTTTCAACAAGACAACGCTACAATACACAATGCCTGCAGGACAAGGGACTTCTCCCAGGAGAATAACATCACAGTGATTTGGAATGCCATGGGCTTTCAGAATAATACCTGGGTGCAAAATGAAACAGTAAAAAAGTGTCCTGATGTTCACAGCTGTTTTTGCAAAGACAAAAGTCTTGTCATGTCTTTTAATGATTCAACCAATCACAGAATTAGAGGTTCACCTGTGACAAATACCGTAATTAACAAAATCCCAGGTATGTATTAAAAGAACTCCAGCACACCAAACCCTCATTTGAAGTGCAAACTGACTTCTGACAGCATGCCAAAGATTCAACCACAGACCAAAGTGTTGATTATCAAAAAATTAAAGACCAAGTCTGCTGCTGAGGTGGGATCCAAACATCCAAACATCAAGTGGAGAGGATTAAAAAAAGACATGAAGAAACTGGTTATGTTCATGACAAGCCCAGGTCAGACAGACTGCGTAAGACAACTCTTCGAGAAGAACGTTTGTTGCTTCAACAGTCCAGGGCCAACCCTTTGTCAACTGCATCAGAACTGGTCACCAGAAACCGCTGTGTCTACAAGAACGGTTTCTTTTCTTCTAGTATGCAGTGGCCTCCATGGCTGAATTTGAATCAATGGCTTGAATTTGCCAAGGCCCACAGCTTGCAGCAAGGATGGACAGTGGAAAAGTGGCAGAAGGTTGATTTTTCTGACGAATCTTCCATTGAACTGCATACCAAATGCATGGACCCAAGATTCACCTAATAAACAGTCAAGTTTGGTGGAGGAAAAATCATGGTTTGGGGTTACAATCAGAATGGAAGTGTTCGAGAGATCTGCAGAGTGAATGGCAACATCAACAGACTGAAGTATCAAGACATTCTTGCTGCCCCCTACATTCCAAACCACAAGAGAGGACAAATCCTGCAGCAGGATGGTGCCCCTTAGCATACTACAGCCTCCACATTGAAGTTCCTCAAACTAAAGAAAATCAAGGTGCTCCACAGCTGGCCTGCCCAGGAACCAGACATGAACATTATTGAGCATGTCTGGGGTTAGATGAGGGAGGAAGCTTGGAAGATGAAACCAAAGAATCTCTGCAAACTCTGGGAGTCCTGCAAGATTGCTTTCTTTGCCATTCCAGATGCCTTCATCGACAAGTTATTTCAGTTATTGCCAAGATGTATGGATGCGGTCCTGTGGAAGTCATACACGTTATTCATTCTTTTTTCCAAGACACCATAACTTTATGTCCTGATGTTATTTTAGCATGTTTCTGTATTCTAAATAAAGTATATGTATAATTTCTACATTATTTTTGCATATGACAAAACCTTTGTAGAGGGTTTGTCCTAATTAAACGATACAACTCAATGAATGATGCAAAACTTTATTTTGGTACAATGAGCATAATCTAGATGGCTTTGCCTTTCTCATAAGCCATTTCTTATTCCAACTGATTAACTACAAGACATACTACAAGTTATTATTTGCTGTTGCTACAACTTGGTTAAGTGACAAGACTTTTGTCAGGCACTAAACAGTCCAATTTTGTTTTCTTACTTCGTCCAGTTCCCTCCCTCATTTTTAAGCCGCTAAATAGGTGATTTGTTAGCTGGAGTTTTGCACTAGCTCATGCGATTAATCAAGCATGTGCGGTGACCCTTGTTGCAAATGGTACAAATGCCACAGTGGTGATGGATGATTGGCTAACACCCTTTTTTAATGATATGCGATCTACCCCACACTTACTGTAGTGCATTCAGTGACTTGAGGTTCAATCTGAAGTTACTCTGAAAGTAACAAGTAACGAGAACCTTGACAGAAATGTAGTGAAGTAGAAAGTACAGTTTTGTCTTTCAAATGTAGTGAAAGTGAAAGTTAAAAGTTTCCAAAAAAAGACTACAAGTACAGATACTCAAAAACTGTACTTAAGTACAGAACTCAAGTAAATATACTTAGTTACTTTCCACCTTTGCCTATTTAATTCTACTATACACAGCACCCTCCACAATTATTGCCACAGCTGGTTAAGATGTGTTTTTAGTCTTCTAATGAATTCATTTTTGGTCTGAAATATAGGCTCAAGGGATGCAGGGGTGGTGTTCTTGGGATGCAACTCATCCTTATTTTACCTCCAAACACGACGAGTGAAGTTTAGACAAAAAAAGTTATACTTTGGTCTGACCATCACTGACAAACTTCAGACAGGCCTGGACATGTGATGACTTGAGCAGGGGAACCTGCCATGCAATGCATGATTTGAAACAATGACGGTGTAGTGGTGCAGTGTGGAGAGAGAACCTTCCAGAAGGTCAATGATTTCTGCATCACTCCACCAATCAGGCCTGTATGGTAGAGTAGCCAGACTAAAGTCACTCCTGAGTAAAAACCAGCCAGTGGGCGTCACCTGGCTAATACCACCCATACAAGCAAGCATGGTGGGGGCAGCATCATGCTTTGGGGATGTTTTTCAGCAGCAAGAACTGTCTGGTTGGTCAGGATATAGGGTGTAGAAGGTTATAGGATTATGTAATATATTCATATAATTCATTTCATAATTTCAATTCTTGACCACTGTCAGATAATGAGAGAATGCTCCCTCAGATTGTTATATGAGTGATGGGAGGGACTTTGTTAAGTTAGGTCTTGACCAATTTTGATCTAAATTCTTCACTATTAAAATGATTTAAAAATTATTTTCCACACAAAAACGAAACAAAAAGTGCATTTGGTAGTAAAAACAGACGGTTTTCTTTACTTACAGTTTTTTAAGAAGTTAAAAGAATGGGTGAATCGAGGCTCCTCATATTCAGTCCCGCCATGTTCAGTTAAGATGGGCAGAGGCTCCTTCCGCAAAATCCACAGGGTCGGGTGAAATGGGATATGACCAATTGCCAATACCTTACATCTCACATCTTACCAGATCTGTGGCTTTAAATACAGAAGGAATGCTCTCTCTACCCTTACAACAGACTACCTCATTCTTAGAGATAGAGATTGAGATAGTCATTGTTTTATTTAGTCATGACTTCCTGCAGTGGTGTAGGCATCAGTAAGGAGTGGGTTATTCTCACAGGAATCTCTTACCTCACATGGGTATTGTTTATTTAAAACTACAAGGAGTGGGTAATTGTTCATCGCTTCTTGTTCTATCTTATTTGGGCATGCCTTATCTAAAACCACAATAAGTGAGGTCATTCTCCCAGGTGGTCTGAGGTCATCTTAAAGGAGTGGTCGAATGTCTTCCTGTTTTTCCTTATATGGGCATGCCTTATATGGGCACTTCACCCCGCCTTATTTGGGCATGTCATCCTGTAGTGAGCTTCGCAAACCCTAAGCACACAGCCAAGATAACAAAGCAGTAGCTTCAGGTCAACACTGTGAATGTCCTTGAGGGGGTCCAGCCAAAGCTAAGAATTGAACCCAATTGAACATCTTTGGAGAGATATGAAAATGGATGTGCAACAATGCTTCCCCATCCAACCTGATAGGGCTTGAGAGGTTCTGCAAAGAAGAATGAGAAAAACCAAAAACAGATGTGCCAAGTTTGTAGCATCATACTCAAAAAGACTTGAGGCTGTTATTGTTGCCAAATGTACTTCAACAAGTTATTGGGCAAATGCTGTTTTATTTTAGTTTTTTTTACATTTTTAAAATAAATTTGCAAAAGTTTCAAACAAACGTTTTTCATTAGGGGGTATTATGCATAGAATTTTGAGGTAAACAATGAATTTAATATATTTTGGAATAAGGCTATAACACAAGATATTTTAAAAAGTGGAGTGCTGCCAATACTTTCCAGAGGCATTTTCTTGTAGCCATTTTGAACGACATGTTTTCTTGTTTTTCCCAGGTTAAAGAGTGGCTTAGAACAATAGGACTGCATTTTCAAATAATATTTCCATGTTTGTGTGTTGTATTTGTAAGAGTCTTGAATCTTGGCTTTACTTATTTCAACGCAATCTCGCTAATACAGCTAATTTAGTTGAAGAAATGCACAGAAAGAAAAAAGCCATTTATGTTAGACTGTTAAACTTAATTGTTATGAGAGTTAAGTGATTTTATTAAATAACAACTAGACAGTGTATAAAGTACATAGGACATCAGCAATTTCATTGTTAGAAGTACAATTGCGTATAAATGGAAACATTTTGATTGCAGATTTCAAAGCTGGAAAAACAGGAGCCTTGGCATTAGCTGTCCTTCTTTTGACCCAGTTGAGAGAGCTGTGGAGAAATGAGGTGAACGTGTGTATGAAAATTTGAAATGAAATCAAAAGCAAACTGAGTTTAACTACCTAAAACACTTGTGGAAGTTTTACCTACACTCTGCATGACTAAGGAAAGTGAGGAAAAGTGGTGGAGACATGATACTATGTACTAATGCAGAGAATGGGAGAGAGGTATATTTACCAGAAATTCAGATGAGGACAAAAATGGGCAAAACCAGCTAAAAATATTTACTAAAGGACTGTTATGACTTGATGTCAACTTTGTTAAGACAAAGTGTAGTGAGGAAGATTTGCTTTAGGGAGCAAAAAGCATTCCAGCAATGTTGTCCCAGTGATCTTTCTGTGGCAGTTCATTTTTATTGGGATTAGACCATGATTGTGTAATATATTTTACTTGTCATTCTCAGCTCAACTGTGATGCAAACTGTGGCACCAGGACACCATACATATGACTGAAATTTAAGTCTTCTTAGTAATTGCACCTGACTAATGGTACATGCTGATGTACATGGGCTAATACCTGTTTCATGAACTGTGCTGCACTGAACAGCTCACTGCAGCCATACATCACTTTTTTCCCCTGTTTGGCCTGCAAGAAAAAAATATTCTGTCATCAATTTCAGCACATGAACAATATTCCTCCAGAAAGTCATTCAACAATGTAAGACCATACCTTTGTGTAATCAACAAGATTTTGATATTCTATATAATTTCCCCCACCAACGACAAAGACAATTGCCTGTAAAATAACACACAGATTTCAGATAAAATAAAAGGACAAAAGCATGACTCAATCATTTCTGTGAAATCATTGGCACTCAAAAAGCTGGATATGCTACAAAGCTACAATTAAGTTTCCATGACTCTTCATTAACTGCTAAACAAAATGCCTAATCCAGAGGTTAAAACAGAAAACAGGCTGTTTTGCCCAAACTCAAACTGACTTTCAGATTATAGTCATTCATACACAGCATCTTTAGTATGACTATATAAAATAATTTTATTTTATTATTAAAATAAATGTTAATAAACCTGAAATTCAAATAAACCCTTTCAGTTCACTGTCATATTAGGGCCAAAGGGCCATTTGCTAAATTAAGTATAATATAGTCAATTAAGTAAGGTAGCTTTTACAAGCCTCTAAAACACCCGAGTTTTAATTACTGTGCACCAGCCAACAGGAAAAATAACATAATCTATCCTCTAGCACATCAACTTTAAGATAATTCCAAATTATGCTTTGATAAAGTGAAAGAAAACCAAATTAAGTTCCTGGAAAAAAAAAGTTTTCTAAAAATGATTCTCTAGATGCTATAAAGTTGAACATCAGAGGACTAGTTCAAGCACACCATTTGATTTATCATGGCATAATAAATGGTTTTGAACCTAATCACACAAACCTAAAAGTAATTCTCCACTGTCATCGATTGTTCAAACTTACCTCCTGAAATGGGTTCTTGTTTCTTGGAATTGAGCTGGGAAGGAGAAACGAATAGAATTAATTCATTAAACAGTTCTCATATGTGTTGAATGAATAAAGCTAATAAAATAAAAATGACGTATCTCTTTTATACTCTAAATATTCTGAGACTATAAATTTCAGTTCTGGTGGATCCTTTGTTTTCTTAACTTCAGCTTTGCCTTATGTATGCTATGTATGTAATGACATACAAATGACACTAGTGAGCTCAGTATTCCACTGAGTCAAATGTTTTACCATAATATTTGAATAAAACTGGATCAGATAAAATATGCAGACATATCATTGAAAAGCTGAACTGCTCTATAACTACTCCATACAATCCTACCTTTCACTGCCGCGAAGCATCTTTGGATCAAAGTACCTGTAGTCATCAGTCTCCTATAAAAACACAGTGTAATTTAGGCTACACAACACATCGCTAAATTAACAGCTACAAAAACTCCACCATCATCAGTCTGTATGAAAACCTTATCAAGTTCCTAACACTTCCCGGCAACCATTTGTCCAGGGGTGATGACCCTCAAATAGCAGAATTCAGCAGAAAAAAAAAATCAGACGCTACTCTCCCGTTAATTTCCGCTAAATTTGAGAGAGATGTCTCTGGAGACAGCGGCCGATGGCTTTGGTCCTCCTCACTCATCCTCCCTACTGGCCGTAGCCAAGCCTGTCTCCTCTCCCACAGGACTTCAGTCAGCCTGGCCTGGCAGGCCTGCTTCTCCAACATACCTCACCACAAGAAAAAAAATATTTTGCCGTCAGCTTGCTGAAAGAGGAGCACTATAGGCGCTTTCAAAGAGCCAAATGCTCAATATTTTTCTGCTATCAGTTTACCCCTTTACTGGGCAATGGCTACTGCTAACAAGTCAAACACGGCTCTTAGAGGCCGGCATTATAGTTTTCTTGGACACACCAGGTCAATTACACACGTCTCTGTGAGGCCCATCTTAGGAGGGAATAGAGACAGTGGGATGTGGATAGCTCTCTGCCTCTGCTTTTTCCAACAAGAGCTGTATTGTACAGGGCTCTGTAACTCCAGTAGCTGAGAAAATGATAATGTTGTTATGTTCGATTCAAGTGTATGGTTGGGGGGGATGCTGGGTTAAGGCAGAAGCACTTCCAGTCTGTAATGAGATCTGTTGAACTGTCTGCTGGAGCTTTTTGAAAGGCCCAACACAGAGAAGCAGAATGTGTTTTAGAAGAAAATAAGTTCTTTGTGTCAGAGAGGGAGAGAGGAGGTAATTTGCAGGTATATGTATGCAGTGGTATAAATACAACACAATACAAGAGATAAAGTATAAGCAAGATGATAAAGCTCCAAAATGTAAACATTACTGGGTGAGGCCATCACATTTGCTGTGAAAATGTCAAAAGGTAATCATTCTTCCAGAGTGCATTCTCTAGAAGTCTCATTTGAGAAACGTTCCAGAAGTTTTATTATTGTAAGGGTGTTGATGCTTTGCCACATCATATCCTCTTTGCACAGTTCCACATTTATAAAAGATCAGCATAAATCATTCCCTCACACAACCTCGGCCGTTAAGAGATTTTCAAAGGCAGACTTTTCCTTTAAAACAGTCCAACAATAACTTGAAACGAACCAATGTGCTAAGGGGAATTTCTCTACCAACAAAAGACTCATGGGGTACAAAAAGACTTTGGGACCTTGTTTAACCAAGCCCACTATGTATAAAAGATTTGTTCTTGGTGCATCCGGATTCATTTTCTGTAATAAAAATAATCTGGCATAGTGTGTAAATATTGCCAAAAATTCAAATATACTTTAAACGTCTTAGTATATAAAATGCATATATAGATTTTTGTTTTTGTAATTCCATGAAAACCAACACATTTGCTTACAGTCCTGTGTGAAAATCGGTACAACCCATAGAAATAGTTGATTTTTTCAACAGAACAAACATTGCATCCTTTTAAACACAGTGCCTATAAAGTTAATGTTAATTTAATTTAAGTTAATTTAAGTAAATTTAAATAAATTACATCTAATTTAAATTTTGTGGTCATTACCATACAAAACACAGAGTAGTCACATGGGGAAAACTAATTATACCCTTTTATAATTATTATTATTATTATTAATTATACCCTTACATTTATGCTACAATTACATAAATAAGAATCAGGCTTTCCAATGGTACCATTGATTATAGACTCACATCTAGGGCCTGGTATCCTCTTTGCTACCGAAGTATGTGGTGTCACCATGACAAGATCTAAAGTCTCTAACACCTTCATAAAAAATTTGAAGATGCAAGGGATTTTAAAGGATTTAAAGAAATACATCATTCTACAGTAGTTTAAGGAAAATCACCAATCATCAAATGACTGACAATTCCTATGACAACCACAGTAAATTCAGCCCAAGTGCAGAAGGTTAGATTTAAGAGGTTTCCAAGGATCCCAAAATTTAATCACAGATCTGCAGCCAACTCTTACTGGTGGATTGAATGTGTATACATTTATAATCAGAAAGAGAAGAAAAAAAGGACAAATTTGACCTGCATTTAGGGCTGTGCCATACTGTAATGTATTTAGAACATATGACCTACTGAAGCTGGACCCTGTCGACAATGCAGGCATGCTGGACTGATGCTAGGAAATATTTAAGCCAGTCTGGAATTTGAGTAGTGTAGCCGATGTACTACCTTAAATTGGATCAGACATTGTCGGATACAAAAGGAAAAATCGTGGATAGTTTCTAAACAGCTGTGCCAAGCTTCCCTAGAAAGTGTAATATCCTGCTCCTATGCGGTTCTAGTTTTATCACCCAATTGTTTTTCATGGAGTTGGCTACAAATCATGTGAGCACTGGTGTTCACTGAAATTTTGAATTTTAAATACATATTTACTGTTTTGTTATGTATTGTCCTTAACAGGTACAATATAGTGTTACTGTTTTGGATAATAGGACTCAGGGCTTTGTGGCCAAAAAGATAATGCTTAATAGCTTACTTTCTTATTGTCATTTGCATTATTATCAAAAATACTCCATGAGATAGTGTGATATTATTTTCTATATGGCCCATCTCTACCTGCAAGGTAGGTGTTACAGGAAAAAGCCTTTGCTCTCCAAAAAGAACATTACAGCAAGAGTGTACTTTGCCAAATAACTTTGGTTCAGCTGGTCATAGTTCATTAAATCGTCTGTTTTAATCACCATCTACAGGCCACCTGGTTCTTAGACAAAGTTCTTACAAGTACAAGTACATCTTACAAGATGTCTTGCAATTTTCTTTAGTTAAAGCTGAAAAAACAAAAGTCCTTTTAGAACCAAAAGCTGCTAGAGCTAAACTGACAGGCCTAATGCTAATCCTTGATTCTTCTGTCACTCCTGTCTCAGCTGTAAGAAATCTAGGTGTCACTATAGACTCGGATCTGTTTTTCGACTGACATATAGGTAATGTTACTCAAACAGCCTTTCTCCTTCTTCAAAATATTACTAAGTTAAGAAACATTCTATCACCTGTATTGCAAATAAAAATAATTGTTTTTGCTTCCATAACCAGGCATATGGTTATTAAAATTCCCTGATAGATGGAGGTGACAGAGTCAGAATTTAGAGAGTTGGAGTGAACCATGACCATGACCCTGACTGTCCATTATAACTACACTGTTACAGTGAGGTGTGCTGCATGCCTTATGTCCATTCTATTGTCTTACACCTACACCAAAGAATGCTAACTCTGTTCTTATTTTCTATCACTCTGCACTGAGGTGAGGTGTTGCCCATGTGTTCTGCCTAACTGACCCTCATCACAGCCCACCTGCACACTAGGGACTGCTGTGTTTCCTTCCATCCAGTCCATACAACTGACTAGATTATCCACTATGCTATGATCTGCTCCACTCTCTTCTGTGCCCTCTAAGAGATCTTTCGACAACTGGGGCTTGCTTTCTTCCTCCGGCCCATCCATCTTGGTCTGGTTTGGCCACCACTGACCTTTACCACATTTTTTCTGCTGCCTACACTTCTATCCATGAAACATATTAACCATGATTAACATACTTCCACAAACCGAGTCTATTTTATCCGTCTTTCATCTTTTTTGACTGGTTTACTTTATTACCATCCAGTGCTGACCAGAGGAGGATTGGTTCCTCTAATAAGCTTTGGTTCCTCTCACGGTATCTTACTCAGTTCAGGAAGTTTTTCCTTGCTTCATTAGGGGCTTGGACCCGGACTTGGTAAAGCTGCTTTCTGAGTGTCAGGTGTAAAAAGTGCTAAAGTCAAACCATGTTAGCTTGCCCCCGTACATCTCACCATAAAAGGCTGCAAAACAGATTAACTTCCACGTTATTTACCTGGTTAAGCCACCAATCTTGTTTCTTGCCCTCACCACAACATAGGGAGATAGGGAGAGTAGGGGGGGAGCATGTATGGATCCATGGAAAGGCGGAGCTATCGGGCAGTGGCACAGACCAGCAACACAGGTCAGGTGAGTGAAGATCTCAGACAGGAAAGTGTTCATACCAGCAACTGTAAGTGGCAATCCAAATTGTGTGATGACACTACTGGTACTGAGTGTAAACTGGCTAGCCAGAGTGATACAAACTCGCTCAGAAGAGTGTAATCCAGTCCAAAATAAAGGGAATAGCAGCAGAATATGTCCATATAGTCCAAACAGAAAAAAGTTAATCCAGTAGATGTCAAAGACAAACACTGAGAGAATAACATTTCAAACAAAACAGCAGACAAATGCCGATGGAAAGCGACAGCCCCGACCCGCACATGCACAGCCTTTTTTGTTTTTGATATCCTCAATTCTGAGTTTGCGTACAAGTTTGTGAATTAAACCCAAAATGTCTGCAAAACGAAAGTTGCAATCTCTGACTGGTGAACAAAAAAAGGACATTTTAATTTATCATGACAATAACTTTGAGAAAGACGCAGCATGATAATGCTGACATTTTTACTGCTCAATCTCATCAGCCTGTTAGGAACTACACAACATTAACGTATAATTCTTACACATATCGTGCATTGTATCGTGAGACACCCTGTGATTCTCATCCTTGGATTAAAACACATGAACAAGTAGGCAGAAGCAGAGGCAAAGCCAAACACAGCCACCATCTTGCTTACTACTATTACTACTATTAATAGAAGCATATTCAATACACAAAAGTTCAGAAGGAATCATTTACTAAGTAATTAAACAGAAACAAAAAGAAGCTTTCAAATACATAACCTTGACGTATAATAAATCTTTATTCTATATCAGAAGAGCTAATGAAACACTTTCTGATCCCTGAGCTCCAGAAGCTTAATACTTTTGTGCATGCTCACTTTATGTGCTCACCCCTCCACTCACTTTTCACCCTCCCACCAACTACTCAGTCCACAGGTGTCCCCCTGCTGTGAGACAATGCACATTAATAGTGTAGATGAGATTGCCAGATCTGAGCACATTCTGTGTACTGACAGAATGTTTTCGCTGTATTTTACAGGACAAACTCACTGTTCCGAAGGTATAAAACCTATATTTGCTAATGCAACTGGGCGTTACAGTAATACAAAACAGCAGACTGTTTAAAACTCTGAAAAGCAGAGGCTGAACAATTTCAATTTTCCTTTGATAATCCATAATTGTTGCCACTAGAAAGCAGTATGCCAAGTAACCAAATCTGTTTGTTTTCAAATTGAGTGTCTTTTACACTAACAATAGAAAGAAAGAGCTCACCGGATTTGATTTCATGTCCATCAAGTTGTCCATGATTCGAGTGACTGGCAAATTCTATATAAAGTAAAAGAGAAAAATCATAGTTAATTAGCAATTGCAAAATAGACAGAACAAAAAAAATTCACAGTGAATTCACTAACCCTAACCCTCAGTCATGTATTATGCTACATTGACAAATTCTCTACAGGTTTGTACATGAATTATTCAAGAAAGTGCCCTTGCCCTAAATGTTGGAAGTAGCAAGAACTTGCTCCAACGCATAATGGTGCTTCTTTTATTTTTCACTTTTAACTGTGACTTCTCATGGTGGGGAAAGCTATAATCACTGGTCCCTACATTATGTACACCTGTTCAATTGCTTGTTAACACAAATAGCTAATCTGTCAGTCACATAGCAATAACACAATGCATTTATGCATATACACTGCTCAAAAAAAAATTAAGGGAGCACAATAATAAGACATCCTAAATCTAAATGAATGAAATATTCTTATTAAATACTTTGTTCTTTACATTGATGTGCCATCCTGGATGAACTGCACTATCTGAGCCACTTGTGTGGGTTGTAGACTTCGTCTCATGCTACCACTACAGTGAAAGCACCGTCAGGATTCAAAAGTGACCAAAACATCAACCAGAAAGCATAGAAACTGAGAAATGCTCTGTGGTCACCACCTGCAGAACCACTCTTTTATTTGGGATGTCTTGCTAATTGCCTATAATTTCCACCTATTGTCTATTCCATTTGCACAACAGCATGTGAAACTGATTGTCAATCAGCATTGCTTCCTAAGTGGACAGTTTGATTTCACAGTGTGATTGACTTGAAGTTACATTGTGTTGTTTAGGTGTTCCCTTTATTTTGTTGAGCATTGTACATGTGGTGAAAACAAATCGGTGATGTTCAAACAAAGCATCAGACAGGGGAAGAAAGGGGATTTAAGTGACCTCGAACATAGCATGTTTAGTTAAATATATTTCCAATGATTTTACATTTCTGTCAGAGTTAAGCAACTGTAATAATTCTGTAGCTGAAAGTGAGATTATAAAAGGTCAGATATTTACAGAGGAACGTTTTTCTTGATGTAAGGCATGATGGAAATTATAGGCCAAAATAAAATTAGGAACCATTGGTTTAAACAAAGCCACAGCCATGTCACACATACATTGGCACATATTTCATTAGCTACTGAGACCTACTTGCTGAAAGCACGTATTTGACTGATTGTCCCTTTCATAACTTTTCAATTGCCGTTTGTACTCACATGTTGTTTCAAGACCAGATTCTTCACTCCTTCCATAACAAACTGTGAGCCAGTGTTCATCACCCTGGAGAAAAGACTGCAAATAACACAGGTCATTGTAAATCTCACAATATCAACAAAATGATCAATTTTCTAAGGATTCTATTTGGTGTAGCATCATACCCCATTGGTTTCACTCCACTGTTGCCATAATTGGCCGGTGCAGCAGCCATCTTTGCGAAAGCTCTGGAAAATGTATTATATTAATTGCAAAGCTATGGTTATTATTCCTTTGTTAAATTTCCTACAATTAATATGAAATAGCGATGGTGTTATTAAGTGTTTGTTGACTCTGGCCAGAACTCACTTCCATTGCTTTATGTAGTTCAAGGGGGAGAGGTCACAACCAGAATCAATCAGAGCCTTTTTATACTGCTCAAGATCTGCCTGCATGGAACAAAACATTCGAGTTTCAAATAAATATATTCATTCAACCTTTTTTATCATAGAAAAAACATTCAGGCACACTATTTACCTAATTATGTAATGGCGGATTTGAGATCACTAGCTATTAGGGTTCCGTCAGCACCCTTCTATATGAAGGATGAGGATAAACCCTGGGTCCTTTTAGAGAAACTGTAGTCCACACCACATTAATGTGGAGGCCATTTTGATTTCACCAACATCATTACTGACTCAGAAAACAAATAACAAAATGGCTGAGTCTGATGAAACTACTAGCCAAAAATAATCCACCAGGGTCCAAAAGGACACAGATGAAAGGAAGGACACCACAAGAAGTAGGAGAAAGATTTCCTGTTCACCTTCAGCTGTCAGTCCTATAAACACAATCCCCTTTTGGAGATGACATGCTTCAACAGCCTGCATTGATCAACATGATAGTCATGAGACAGCAGGGTCCTCTATCCACAATACTGGTCACAACATGTCCTCTGCTAAGGAGTACCTTAACTTCAGGGGTAATCCGTGGTCAGTGTTGTCGACACAGAAATGCCTGAACCCTGGTTCAAGGTTCATTCACAGCCCAGCTTGGTCCCTTGGCTTTATCCTCCTTCCACTAAATTGTGGAGGCAACTCACACTGCCATACTTGTGGTTGGTTAAATAATGTTCCAGAGACTTGAGTCGAACAATACTGCATTATATGTCTACAAGAGTAATAATGCTTGGCCATGGCATCAAAGGGTGTCAGTGTTCCTCAAATCTGCGCCACATGTGTCCCATAGAACAAGGAGGCTTTTGAGGATGTCCGAAAATACAGTTTAAGAGCACACACAGGGTATCGGAGGAGCACTCAAGCTGTTTTTGGCTTGCTGCTGTCCTACACATTGAAATACATGCATCTACCGCTTATTAACATAAACCACTGCATTACCGAAAGTGCACACCAGGACATGTACCACAACTCACCTCTGGGAACATTTGGTTGCTAAGAGACAGCCTTGATTAAAGTCACCAACAACTTACTGATGGTTGCTGACTCTGGGCTGTTGACCATTTTAGTGTTGCTTGACCTGAATGCAACGATACAATTACCTATAGCATTGTGTTAGCTTGGTTAACTTCCGACTGAATCAGTAATATTTCCTACACATGGTTCACTTTATACTTCTCTGATCGTATCCAGTTTGTTCAACAGGAATTTTTTTTTAATCTCTGTGCTCCCTGGTCACCTGTTGTGTTTGCTATGGCTCTGTTTTGGGCTGCTTCTATTGATTAACTCATTGTTAGGCTTATGATACCTACTGTAGCTGTATTTACTACCTAGCAAGCTCTTTTTAGCTTTTACTACCCTCACCCCATCTGATGGTCTTTCTTGTTCTCCTCTAATTTTCTCAAAATTAAGTCAGCTCTTCCAAAATTTGACAGTTTTTTTCCTGAAAATGTAAGTTTCTATAGTTTTACTTTAACCTTTGAAATATTACCCATCATCATCCACTTCTTACAACAAATAGTACAATTAATTCAATTCCCAGCTTCAACTAATTTAATTTTATGAGAACATTTACATATTTTTATTTAAAATGTTATATTAACATATATATATTTTCCATTTTATATTTTCAAAACAGTTTATCAGTTTTTGTTTTGGAATTTTTTTCCTACTTGGCTTTTAATTATTACTGGTCCAGGGGATCGGAGAAGACTCTAAGGGCATTTTCCATAGTGATAACTATTATTGAAACAAGAGATCTTTCACAATGGGATGGTGGTAGAAGTATGGGGTCTTACCTCAGATGGGGGCTGTTGAGAAGTGATGTAGTAGATCAGGAAAAGTCTCATCTTATCCTCTGGAGTGCCAGCTACCAACAAAAAGAAGAGCGCATCCATAAAAATGTACTGTTCAGTAACAATTCACATGGTTTATTTTAAGAACAGAGTGAACTGTGGGAGCAAGCAAGTTTTTCATTCTTTTAAAAACACCAGATTCATGACTCCAGATACATGAAACTTTGTACAGTTTATAAACTTGGCAAGCTATTGTTAATTATTATTATAGTTAACATCTGTGTACATCAGTTTGTGTACTCATCAGAAACCTATGAACCTAAAAAGCCTGGTGAGTCCAAGACATGAAAGTCTTTACAAAAAAAACAAAAAACTACACACAATGCTGGCAAGAGAGAAAACACATTTTGTCCTTTGCTAACATCACAAAGTGTCTTTAAAGGTGACCGCTCTCTCCAGGGACAAGATGCATTTCATGAGGCTAATTTTGGGGAAGAAAACTGGATGAAGAAGAAGGTGGAAAAAATTCTAAGTAAGGAACTGAGGCATAAGTTATTCAAACATTTTGTTTCATTTGATCTTCTATGAGTGAACGGTTGTTTAAAGTTCAGCATCATGCATGCCATCCTCATGTACAGTATGGGCAAATGCTAGTTATATGGTGTATAAGGTTATATCCTGTATGCTGTTTTTGCACTTCTACTTTCTTACTTACTAACTTTACTGACATAAAATAATACTTGATCCAGCCCTACTATTTATTGCATCTGACAGTAAAAAAAAATAGAGAATAGCCAACAGAATGTCAGAGCGAACAGAAAAGTAAGAGAAGCCTATATTGTCTTATGTAGCAGAGCCTTACCATCAGGATCACTGATAATGTCCAATAGTGATTTGTCCACAGTGGACTTGCTCATTAGCTTCTCCTCATACTCAAAGTAGACATCCAGCTTGCGAGACTGGGGACAGACCATACAAGTCAGGGAAAAACAGACAAGTATGGCTTGAGTGAATCTAGTTACATTGCTGAGAAAATTTAATCCAAGAGATGAGTAACACTTTTCTTATAGGGAACCTTGATGTGGTCCAAAACCGCTGTTGCAACATTGGTGTGGAGGTCAATCAATCTCTTCTTCTCTAGAAGCTCAGGAAGAGAACTGTTTGGACAGAGAAACTTTGTTACCCAAGAGCTTACATTCAGGTTAAAACAGATGGACTTATCACATACAGTTCATGAAAAGTTTCTGCAGCCCTGGAACCTTGTAAAAATGCATAAATCATTTAAAAAGCATTACATTTAAACATACAGGTGTATTCTCTTTAGAGGATGTGTACTTACTTTAACTTAAAAAACATCATTTGACAATGTGCATACTTTAGCACTTAATTGTACAGAACTGTGAGAGAAAGATTGGTTTGAAGTTACAAAAACTAACAAATAACTAAAAGCAGTAATGAATACATTGTACAGATCATTAATGTTTTATTTGTGTTATTTACATTCTACATTTTTGCTCTTATGTCTCACACAGTCTTACCTAACAGCTGAGGTAAGCTTGGCAGTGTTATCAGACAACATGCTAATGGCTCCCTCATCTTCCCCTTCTAAGCCCTTATGAGAAAATCAGAATGTCAGCAGTGCTATGACAGAAAAGCAATGTCCATTAAAAAGTGTGGACTGACAGCATATGAAATAATGATTTTATTCCTACCATGATGCTTTTAAGACGCTTGACCTCATCCTCTTGGGCTCTGTATGTATCCAGCTCTTCCTGCACTGATTCTGCAACCTCAGGGAATGGGCTGTAAATGTGAGCAACACTCAGCTATGGAATGTGAATGCATTTTGGAACAAAGTGCATTTCAAGTAAAGCTTCAGTCAAAAACCTGCTAAAGTGGATATGAGTAAACAAAGACACCAGTCAACTGTAAGTAATGGTAACAACAGAAAAACTGGGAACTTATTTAAATAAAACAAATGATAAGTACTGTGAGTTTCAATTGAAGGTCTTCCTGACATTTATTTGTTTTGGGTAGATACATTTAATAATAATTGTATCATTCATTTAACCTCTCATGCTAAAAAAAACCCCAACAAAAACACTGAGAACACTTAAATCTACTTAAATTTTGTAAATAACTTTCTGAAGAGACCTAAGTTCTGGTGGAATGTGAAGAAAACCTATTCCCAAAGCAAGGTTCAAACTTGAGAGTCCAGGTAATATTCATAAGCTTGCACTATCCCTACCTGGTGCTATCTTCCACTCCCTGCAAAGCAGACACAACATAGCACTTCCTACCTTCCTCTGTCTGTCTGTCTGTCTGCCCAGCCCTACCCTCACACGTCAGCATTTAAAAAGGTTCCAAAAATTCCATTTACTTAAAATCAAATGACACAGGAGAACTTGTGTTACCCGAGTTATTATGACATCCATTAATGAACTTGGTTTGTCATTTGTTCAAGAGAGCCCACTCTTTAAGATTATGAGCAAATTGAGCCATATAGTTGATGAAAAGATGCGAACTTCAGTAACAGTAGCTACACACCTTCCTTTGTGCTTCTGCCAAAACTTGTCAGCAGCTGTGAGATCGTAACTTTTCTTATTCTTCTTTTTGGGTCGAGCCCCTGCTGGACTTACTTCTGGTCCCGGGGACTCTTCCAAACTGACCCTATTAAGGTTGAGGTCCTGGCATGCACACAGTCACGCAAACAAAGAGACAGACACAGACACACACAGACACACACACACAGGGTCAGTAAGAGAGAAAGGAAAACGTAATTTAGCTTTATCTTAAAACACCATTTCAAAAATGTGAAGTTTAAATGAAATCAGAACGCCATGATTTGTTAGAGCCCTCACAGCAGAACAAATGGGTCACTGCATGTCAGCAGCACAAAGTAGGAGAGCTTATAAGGCTCACCCACCAGAGCATCACTCTGCACCAGTTCATGTGTTGAACAGATTTGCCCTTCTCAGTGAGGCACCCACTGACAAACCTGAAAGAGCTCTGGTTATTGGAGACTCTATCTAAAGGCATGTGAAGCCAGGTCTTTAGGGGCACCAGCAGCCAGGGCGCTGGACAAAGCAGGTAACTCAGGGTTCTAGGGAAGCATTGGTACTCAAAGATAGTTTTGTACATAGGAGCTAACGATTTACGCCTTCAAGAAAGTGAGGTTACTAAGAGTAACGTTACAGAGGTGAAGGCGATGACCGATGCTCTGGCCCCATATCAATGCAGTGTGGCAACACACCCTACAGCAGGCTGTGGTAGCTTTTCCAGGTAGTGCTCGGTAAACATAGTCAATTAGAGAATTTTTGAGGGCAAAGCTGCCCTCCAACTAAATGACTTTGCAGATTTTCACTTCAATAGACTCGATGACTCAGAGAGTAGCATTTGTGTCCATTCTAGATTCAATAGGGGTTAATCAAAAGCTCATGGAACCCACTCACCATGGTGGTCATACCCTGGATATAATTACTAACTCTTGGTTTGAATAATGAAAATGTAGCTATAGTTCCAAAGTCTGATGCAACCTAAGACCATTATCTAAATTCATTCAAATTGAATCTAAGTAATAACACATGCACCTCACTGTACCTTTGATAATGCAGCTACTCTTCAAAGAAAAGACTAGCCCCCTGGTATAACAACCACACAGGCAAACACATTGAATCAAACTGCACAAAAACTAGAACACAAACTAACTTGGTAGCATTAATCTAGCATGGAAGGTGAGTCTAAATACAGTGAGAAACATAAGTATTTGAACACCCTGCGATTTTGCAAGTTATCCCACTTAGAAATCATGGAGGATCTGAAATTCACATTGTAATTGCATTCACACTGTGAGAGACAGCATTTAAAAAAATTCAGGACACCACATTGTGTGATTTGTAATTAATATATTTGTATTGCACTACTGCACATAAGTATTTTAACACCTGGCAATCAGAAAGAATTCTGATTCTCTGTCTTTAAAAAGTCCACCTCTACTCCACTCATTACTCTAAATTAGGAGCATCTGTCTCTTTAAAGACACCTGTCCAACCCCACAGTCAGTCAGACACCAACTACTACCATGGGCAAGACCAAAGAGCTGTCAAACCCACAAAAAAAAAAGAAAGGTGTGGCTGTTTCAAGATGCACAATAAGGAGGCAATTGAAGAAAGATGGGCTGCATAGTTGAGTTGCCAGAAGAAAGTCATTACTACACAAATGCCACAAAGTATTCCGCTTACAATATGCCAACCAGCACAGAGACAAGCCTCAAACCTTCTGGCACAAGGTCATTTGGAGTGATGAGACAAAAAAATTTAACTTTTTTTGCAACAACCATAAACGCTACATTTGGAGAGAAGCTGCGCTCCCATACGTGTTAATGCATTTTGCTGCCACAGAAATGTATGAGAATAAAATTGTGTCAACAATCTACGATAAATAGCTGAATATGAACGAGTGCATCATTAAGTTGAACATGTTGAATCCTTCAAGCTAGCCATTGTCAAACCCCTGTAAAAATAAAAAGTCATGATCTTGACCTCTGCCAGCTCTCAAACGATCAGCCAATATGAACACCTCCTGGATCTCACCTTCCAGCTATGCCGTCATAGAAAGTCTTACTAGAGGTCCTGTACACACTCAGACCACAATGTAAATTGTCCTTAATCACTCAGAACATTGAGCCTCCCTAACAGACTCTCTCTCTTTGTTGAGATATACTGGTATTTTCAGCCACTCAATACTCTGGGCCCCCTTTGTTGTTTTCATAATATGTCAAATGTTTTCAATCTGTGACTGGGTACATACTTTTTGGATGTCAAGTGCTAAAAACTGTATATATTGTTCAGCATACCATTTGTAATAATGAGTGTCCTTACCATCATGGATGCTGGTTTTTCATGTGAGAGCTGATAACAAGCTGGATTGTCCCTTTAGTCTGAAAATGCAGCTTGCCTGATTTGCAATAAGAACGACATTTTTTCTTCAGCCCATTGTTTCGTCTTCACATGGCAGAGTTTTAACTCACTGTGGATGCTGTCATAGACAATGCTTACAGACAATGGCTTTCAAACTGTTCCGAGCCCATGCAGTCATATCCTATAAAAATGTGTCAGTTTTCAAGATCATGGCTATGCAATATTGGTTTTCTCCAAATTCTTTGAAAATTAGTCAAAATGTTCTAATGATGATGAAATTGTCTAATTCTTCACAATTTTACGCACATTATTCACAAACTGATGCACTGTTTAAGTGTATAGTCTTTTAAAAATCGATGGACCACTAACCACCTTTTATTTCTGAGACTCTGCCTCTCTGAGATTTTTTAAATATGTATTTATACCATTTATGACCTGTTGCCAGTAAACCAGTCTGTTGCTGCCCCTGTTCCAATTTCAAGTACAAATCTCAGTTTGAAATGTTGTACTATTTTTTAATTAAAAATAGATTTGAAAATAAATTGAATTGAATATACTAGCTGTTTTGCAAACTTGGTTATGAACATGCATTCACTTCTTTACGGAATTGTAAAAGATGCATTTCTCAATGCAATACTGCACACAAATGTAGGTCTTTCACAAGCAACAGTATATAATATTGTCAAAAGATTTAAGGAATATACCAGATTATACAGGTCCGGGAAGTATTTAACATGGGCAACAGAAAATAATTTAAAGTCAAATCAGTTTAATTTCTATAGCACATTTTACAACTGTCATAAAGCAGGGTCTGAGGCCAAAATGAGCAAGCGGACTTTTAAAGAGGCTAGGAAAAACTCCCTAGCTTGAGGAAGAAACCTTGTGAGTAACCATGACTCAGAAGAGGAACTTTCCTACTCTGATTGACACTGGATTGCAATAATGAGCAGGAAGAAGGGTTAAAAAGAATGTCAGTTTATAAATGGGGCGTCAGCTAAGAGTCTGTAATTTGGAGCAATATACCCAGCATATGAATATGAACAATGAAGTACCCTGAGATCTGAAGGTCGCAGGTTCAATTCCCAGCCCGGGCACCACTGAGGTACCGTCCCCACCTCACTGCTCCCCGGGCGCTGTTGATAGCTGCCCGCGTGTGACGGGTAAAATGCAGAGGACAAATTTCATTGTGGTGCACTGTGTGCAGTGGTGTATTCACAATGATTGGGAATCACTGAATCACCAACTAACTAACTAACTAACTAACTAACTAACTAACTAACTATAATAAATAAAAGATGAACTTGGGCTTCCTCATTACTTTAGGTTGTGCAGGGCATTCATTTATCCAAGATTTGAACGCATATGTGGACAAGACCTAATAGGTTTATGTTGAAGCACAAACCAAGCTTGTCTCCTTGTTTGTTAGTGTACCTATAAGTACAAATATGCTTTTTGGCAAAAAAAAACAAAAACTGAGGAGCACTGGGGAAAAATCTTGTTTTGTCCTTAATGTGGACAGTTCTAGAAGAGTATGAAACAGTTGGTTGAAGGTAAAACTGGATAGGAAATCATAATGACAAACTAGCCAGAATACTTAACACTTCCTATAGAACACTGTCAGTAGGTAGCATCTGTTTACAAATACAGAATGAAAAAAATGTCTATGAGACATACAGTACAGAAAAATGGAGATCAGTTTAGGGTTTGTGTTAGGGTTATCTAGACTAGTATAACAACCTCGCATGCAATTTAAAACAAAATGCATGAACATTGGAATGTAAATGGGGTCAAACATATTTGGTAGCATTTTATGCTGATGACACACAGATATACAGTGGCAAGACAAAGTATGTGAACCTTTTGGAATTTCATGGTTTTCTGCATTAATTTGTATCTGATACTGATCTGGTAAACTGGGATGTTTGGATACTGTTGCATCCAAATCAGGGCTCAAAAAATCAATACAACAAAATATCATGACCCACTTGTAGACAATACATGCATCAAAACAGACACTGCTGTATCATTATTGGTAGTTTAAGAACCTGTGGGCAAGCTGTCCAATTGTGTAATGGCAGTTTTGAAAAAAAGACATTCCCTATGATGCTATGCGCAATATAGCAGTAAATAACGTAGTCGGAATGTTAGAAAGGATGAACAAGTGGGCCTGGAACTTCCCGAGGGAGGGAGATGCAGCAGGCTGAAACACAAGCACTGTGCACAAAAACAAAAGCATTAGCACCAGGCTAAATGTTAACCTGGTCTGACCAGCACGTTTATCCACCCTGCTCTCCAGCATTTGCAGCTAACAATCTGTGGCTCCAGCATTCAAGCCAACATGAAATAAAGAACAGCTGCATCTTTATATTTATAGAATTGTTGTTGAACATGGACATTGTGGACTTGCCATCAAGCTAGACGGGTTAATGTGCTACCGAGCCGACACAGAGGCCTCTTTGTCTGGGAAGCCCCGTGGCAGGGGTTTCTGCGTCTACATAAACAAACTTTGGTGCCCAAATTCTGAAGGTTAGTCACCACTGACAGTTTTTAATCATAAATTGTCACCTGTTCTTCCTGCCAAGATCATTTTCCATAGTGCTAGTTGTAGCTGTTTACCTGTTGCCTAGCACTAATGCTAGCCTAGCATTAGGGGAATTGTAAGAAGCTATTAACAAGCTCCAGACTGCACATGCAAACTGATTTCTTGTCATTGCCATCGACTTCAACCAGGCAAAACAAAGTCCATCCTGCCTAAATTCCACCACCATGTCAACTACACAAAAGAGGAAAGAACTAGTTGGAAAAAGTCTATAACAACATGCGTCATGCCTACAAAACAGCTCCACATGCCCGCATCAGCTACTCTGACCATACCACAGTGATGCTGTCTAGAGTTTAGCTAAGTGGAGCCGTCTCAGCACTTCAGGACTGTTTTGAGTGCACAGACAGGATAATGTTTAGATAAGCTGCAACCTACAACGTAAACTTGGATGAGTTCTCTGAATTTGTGATGTGCTTAATTGCCAAGTGCATAGGGGATGTTAGTCTCCATGAACGTCATTGTAAGAGCCAATGAAAAGCCCCGGCTTCACAACTAGATGCGTGCACAGCTAAGAGAGAGAGACGCTGCTATCCAGTTGGAAAATAAAGCTGCCATCAGAACAGCCAGGGCCAACCTTTCTTGCGCTAATCAACAAACAAAGAGAGGTCATGCACTAAAGATCAAGGACCACTTTAACAACACAAGGTTCACACAGTTTATGGCTGGGCATTCAGGCTGTCAAGCAGCTGTCATGGGAATGACACGCTTTCTGAAGAGCTGGACAAGTTTGGTTTGATGGACTGAACACGCATGTAATGAAAGCCACCCATCCCACCACCAACCAGGTAATCTCAGGTCCTGCAGTCGATGTAAGAACTTTTAACCCATGGAAGGTGCTGGACAACATCCCAGGTCTAGTGCTAAGAGACTACGCTGATCAGCTGGCTGATCATTAACAGATCACTGAGCCACCAACATCATCTCCGTGCTAAAAAAAACCCCTCAGAGATGAGGTTCAGCAGCTGGTGGTCTGGTGCAGTGAGAACAATCTGGCACTGAATGTGTACAAAATCAAAGAAATTATGGTCCACTTCAGAAAAACCCGCTCCACCCACACACTTCTCAGCATTCATGGATCTTCAGTTGAGAGGGTAAAGAACACAAAGTTCCTTGGAGTTCACATCTCAGACAACCTCACTTGGACCACCAACACCACTTGCATCATCAAGAAGGACCAGCAACACCTCCACGTCTTGAGACACCTGAAATGGGTGTCTCATGGGTGTCTCAACCTCCCTCCCCCCATCCCCACTGTGTTCTACAGGGGCACCATAGAGAGTGTCCTGACCAGCTGCATCTCCAATGCAGAAGCCACAGAAAACCACCCCAGCTTCAACAAATTGTGAAAGCAGCTGACATCACACCACTGTCCTTATGATCTACTACTAACGCACCGTTTCACTACACATTTTACACATCACACCACTGTCCT
>JBBIGC010000001.1:39948330-39961094 GCA_037576955.1 Lepidarchus adonis
GGCTCTGAGCTGGCATTATGCAAGCTAATGTAGCCAATTACGCACAGGTGTGATGCTAATTCTCCTCTCACACACTGAGCTGCTGGCAGTAAAAATAGTATAATTACACAGCTGTCCCCCTGTTTGCATCCACTGCCACTGCAACAGTCCCATATCTTGCAAAAACACTTTCTCTGAAAAGGCTGCCTAGTAGAATTTGCCACAACTTCTGCTTGCTTTGTTGAATCTGTCAGGAGGTTGATATTTACAAGTGCTACTGTAATGCTGACATGATGTACAATATGTTAATGCGGCATATTGCCACACCACACACACCTTACTCTGGGATACAATGGCTCTCTGAGAATAACAAGAACAAATATGTTGGAGTGCTGTCATCACTACTTGGTATGCGAAACAATCAGCTTACAAGTACAAACCACTTTACTATGTTTCATACATTCTCTCTTACCCTTTAAGTCAAAGTGTGTTTGCAACATTTGATTTAAGATATACACTACTCACAAAAAGTTAGGGATATTTGACTTTCAGGTGAAACTTATGGAAAACATAAAATGTTCATACTACAGTGATACTATATCATGAAAGTAGGCTATTTAAGTAGAAGCATACAATGGTGATTTTCTCATCTAAAAAAATGTCAATGTCTCAATAACGTGCCCTGTTTAATTGAGCATCAATTACAGCTTGACAATGAGGTCTCATCCTTTTCACAAGTCTACTTATTGCCTGCTGAGGCATGGCATCCTACTCTTCTTGAAAGGTGGCCCAGTTCTTTGCCAGATTTGAGGTTAATAAGACTTCCACCACAGAGCACATGCGTCTACTATACAACAACATGCCCCCTCTCATACATCATGAGAAGGATGTGAGACGCACCCTGAGGTCTGTCAACACAAGAAAAGCTGCAGGACCTGATGGTGTACTCAGTATAGTACTCTAGGCATGTGCTGACCAGCTCACTGGGGTCTTTATTGAGCTCTTTAACATCTCCCTGGCACAAGCCAGAGTACCACCCTGCCTAAAATCCTCAATCATCATTCCCGTTCCCAAACGGACAGCCACAGAAAATCCTGAGTGACCTCAGACCAATAGCACTCACCCCTGCAATGCTGAGGTTTTTGAGAAACTGGTTCTCCACCACATCAAGACCAGCCTTCCATCCCACTTCGACCCGTACCAGTTTTCCTATAGGGCCAACAGATCGACAGAGGATGCCATAGTCAACACGGTGCATACTGCACTGAGTCATCTTGAACATCAGAAAAGCTATGTGAGGATGCTCTTTGTTGACTTTAGCTCAGCATTCAATACGATCATCCCAGATTCTATCAATCCAGAAAATTTACACCACATGCTGCCTCAGGAAGTCACACAGGATTATGGGGGATCCCAGCCATCCTGCTGTAGGACTCTTCTCTCTCCTGCCCTCTGGGAAAAACTCCGGACCATGAGAACTCGAACCACAATGTTCCAGAACAGTTTCTTTCTAAAGGCACTGAGACTGTTAAACTTCTGGTCAGATATAAATTCATTAACAAAGGCCTTTTGAAGTAGGTAATCTAATGTTTAACAGTCCTAACTTTAGAACAAAAGTACTGGCTTTACATTCATTGGGCCTGGGCTCTGGATTGTCATCAATTAACTGTCCTGAGACTATGTGCTATGCTGCAACAAAAGGAGAGCAGCACCTTTCAGAGTTAGATGGATACTGTCCCGCCCTAGCAGGCCAGCTTTGCTCTCAGCCACTGTTGTCACCAGTGATGGTGGTGTTAGTGTGGGCAGGTCTGTCTAGTCAATACAGAACTGCCCTACACTTTGTGAATGGTACAGTGACAAGCCCATACAACCTGAATAGATTCAAGATTCAAGAGATTTATTGTTAGTGTACAATGCACAGGTACATGTACAATGAAATTCTTATTTGATTGCCTTATTGCGGACTACATACAATATACACAAAAAGGAGGTGGGAAGACAGAGGAGGTGTATGGGGAAAAATATATAATATAAGAAATATAATAATAAAAAGCAGTGGAAAAAGAAAGCAATAAATACTATCAGTTACTTAACAAAACACAAACTACAAAACAAAAACGGTTGGTGGGTTGTGCAAAAGGTGCAGGTAAAGTGACCATTAAAACAAGTGTAATATTATCTGTAACAGTAAAGTGCAAACAGATGCTGAGAAATGTGAAGACTTAAATTTGGTTTAATATACCATGTCTAAAAAACATGGACCAAACCTAATGAGTATGTAGCACTAAACAAGGTGAGTCCGCTGTTTAACCAGGCTAAGGCCTAGACTCGGAGGAGTTCCCCGGTGGAGTTTCAGCGCTGCACATCCAAGGAGAACACCGAGCCATGGACACTGCTACTGGGTGATTTGACAGTAAAAAGCGTCAGTGCTAAAGCTATGCTATCCTGTTGCTTTCCGGATGCTACAGTGGCTGAGATTGGAGAAAGCATTCAGATAATTCTATCAGAGCACCCAACGTTCAAACAAGTCGTGATACACGTGGGCACGAACGACTTAAGTTCACACGGTCACTCATCCTAAACACCTGGCTGCATAAAGCCTGTAAGCCTGGGGGCTCAATTTATTTGACTGCTCTGGGGTTGCAGAGAACTCCTAGAAGTAAATAGCTACCATCTTAACAGAACAGGAGTAAGGGTTCTCTTGGATGAATTTCTGTACTCCCTTTGCCATCCATTGTACAGCCCCTCTACTGGGGATCAGACACAAAAATGGGCCCAACTCCAGACCAGCTTCCTGGACACCCACCCCACCTCACCCAGCAGAGTCTGTGCACACTGAGGGTGCTTTCATGATTGAGCCCTGTAACTACAGCAAGTTCAATCAGCATGGTCTCTCTGAATTACCCCCCATACTGAACTTTCTTTAGGAAGAGGGGTTGAACTGCATGACAGTCATCAATGATCTACAGTCTCAGTTAAATAATTTAACTGCATCACAACATACTGGGTCAGAGACTAACAAACATGGCCACAGTTCTCTACAGTACAGTCTGCACCGTCACTGTAATAGCAATTTCAGATCTGCTGTAAATCCATATAAATGTATTGGGCATTAAGCTCTAGGTTGGGCATTAATCTCCAGGTTATCCTCTCTTACAGGACAAGAGGGAAGATATGGTAGGGGATTTCAGATCTGTTGTAAATCCATATATGTCAGGGTTCAGGTCAGGGACCAGAGTGAGGAGCTGTTTAGGACAGGCACCATGTTGAAGGAGTTTATTAAGGGTCACGATCATAAAAGGGATAAACCTCACAGCAAACACACAACATCCAAAGAAAAGGGGAACAACAGGGGGTAATCCACACAACAGGCAAAAGACAACAAAAAGGGAAGCAATCATAAAAGGGGTATACCATACTCAACTCAAACAGATCATGTAAACATTCATCACCGAGGACATTCGATGAAGAACAGAAAACAAGGGCTTTAAGTAGCAGAACCCATTTAGGGATAAGAACAGACAGCTGAACACAGAGGCATGTATAGACAAACTGGCAGGGCTAAGGGAAGGCACAGCAATGAGAGAACGAAAAAGGAGATGGACAGGGAGAAGGGCCACAGAGTGAACATACACAAAAGTCGAAACACTGACGAGGGGCAAACCAACAAGATGAGAGAAACCAACCAGACAAAGCAAAGAGGGGGGGAGAAGGGAGAACTCTGGTGGCACAAGGGGAAAACAGCCCAGGGAGCCCCCTGGTGGCTGAACGGGGCAAAATGCTGCAATATACTTTTGTGGTATCTCATATTTTATTTTGCACTTTTAATTTTAATTTTATCTCTGGAGATATTGCTTTTCTTTTATACTCACCTGTTCATTTATATATTTTAATTATATTCCTTATGCTTGTTTTATACTGTCTATCCGTGTAAAGCACATTAAATGATGTGTATGATAATGTGGTATATAAATACACTTGCATTGATTTGCCTTAATCCAGGGCTTACTTAGAATTCCTAAATGAATTTACTGATTTTATCTCAAATTGTGTTGTTTCATCATGTAAAGAATTAATTGTAGGAGATTTTATATTTAATATTTACTTTGACAGCCTTGATGATCATCTCAGAGCATCATTTGTATACATCCTAGATTCAGTAGGGGTTACCCAGAAGCTCATAGAACCCACTCACTGTAGTGGCCACACCCTCGATACTAACTTTTGATTTAAATATAGAAAACTTAGTTATTGTTCCACAGTCTGAGGCGATCTCGGACCATTGTCCTTTTTCTTTTAAACTGCATCTTAGAAATAACACATGTACCTCGCCACAAATTCATGCCATCTACAGCTCAGAATTTTAGCAATAATCTTCAAGAGATTTCAACCTTGATTGGATCACCATCAGATCCCTCAGAACTAAAACAAGTATCTGAAGGCTTAGAATCAATACAATCCTGTACCTTAGATAATGTAGCGCACCTGAAAATAAAAATAGAAAAATTTGCCCCCTGGTATAGCAACCACACACGCACACAGATACAGTGTTTTTGTTGCACAAAAACTAGAGCATAAATGACGTCAACCTAATTTGGTAATATTTAAACTAGCTTGGAAGGAGAGTCTCCTGAGCTACAAAAAGCTCTTAACATTGCTAAGACAATCTATCTCTCCACACTTATAGAAGTGAACAAAAATAACCCTAGGTTTGTATATAATTAATAGCAAAATTAACCAGAAATGAGGCTGCTACAAGAACAAGCATACCACCAATATATAGTAGCAATGACTTTATGAACTCCTTTAATGATAAATTAGAAAATATTAGACATGCAATTCAGTCTGTAAATTTAAAATCCTGACAGTTTAATAATTAACACTTAAGACAATTAAATTATCTTAGATCATCAACTAGAGTTTTTTTTATACCCCTTCAAGAATCAGATCTCATTTTGCTAATTTCTTCATCAAATTCATCAACATGCAGCCCAGATCCACACACACACACTTTTTTAAAACAAATATTTTTTTAGACAGGCTAGAAAATGTTGTTGAAATTAAGAGAAAAGCCCTCTTTTGGTTTAGGTCTTATCTGACTAATAATTATCAGTTAATAGATATAAATGGTGATTCCTCTGCTCGTAGCAGAGTCAAGTCTGGTTTTCCACATGGTTTCATTTTAGGCCTATTACTATTTTCCCTTTCTTTCCAATGCTTTGCATCATAGACTAGTCTGTGCCATGCACTGCCAAAGGACACAAAAAAGACTGCTGTGCGAGAAGGATCTGACACTACAAAAGGCAATATCCATTGCAGTGTCCATGGAAACAGCAGCCAGAGAAGCTTTGGAACTACAGAAAAGGTTTATAGACAGTGGCATGCATAAAATGACTGTAGATGATGCTAATAGATGTAAGTGTTACAAATGTAGGAAAACGTTACATGAACCAAATGAATTCTGGTTTTTGGATAAGGCCTGCAGAATATGTAATAAAGCAGGGTACATACAGATGGTGTGTAGGCAAAAGTCAGTCAAGAAGCATACACAAAGAGATGAATTGCGCAAAAATGAATGGCTGAAACCCAAAGCAAAGAATGTATAGAAAGTTACAGCATGTGCAGCTGATCCTGAATCAGAGTCCGGTACAATTGAACTGGCCTGCTTGGAATTGTACAGCATTACTGAAAAAGACAGAAAAGTCATCTTGATTACGGTAGACTTGTCTGGGGTTAAGTTGGATATGGAGCTGGATACAGTATCGGCCTCATCTGTCATCTCAGAGACCGATTACAAATGGCTGTTCACTAAGCTTCTGCTATTTTCTACAGCAGTAGCGCTCCAGACCTATACAGGTGAGAAAATGTCCCCAGAGGGCAAACTGAAAGTTAAAGTGATCTATGGTGGGAAATGACAACAATTAGACTCGTATGTCTTGAAAAATAGCGGCCCAGCACTGTTTGGACGTGAATGGTTGAGAGAAGTTCATTTAGAATGGCGCACTATTAATACTCTGAATAATGCATCTCAGTGGACTCAGCACTGCACAAAGATTGGAGCAACTACTCAAAGCCAATGATGAGGGTTTGGCGGAAGGTATTGGCACTCTAAGGGGATAATTGCGAAAATTGAGGAGATTGAAAATGTAACACCACAACTTCATAAGGCCCGACAGGTTCTGTACACTCTGCGTCAGAAGGTAGATGCAGAACTTCAAAGCTTGAAGGTATCTGGAATTTTGTCAAAAGTTGAATGGAGTGAGTGGGCTACACCCATTGTTCCAGTAATCAAGAAAGGCAAGCCTGATTCTGTTCGTATATGTCGTGACTTCTATGAAGTGAGCATCAATCCGGTGTTACAACCTGTGCAGTACCCTCTACCTCGTGTAGACAATATCTTCACATCACTGGCTGGGGGAGAAAGATTCTAAAATAGCGCAGGCCTACCTGCAACTGGAGCTTGAGGAGTCAAGTAAAAGGTACCTAACAATTAATACCCATAGAGGACTGTTCGAATATAATAGATTTGTTTTTGGGGTTGCCTCAGTTACAATTTGGCAAAGAGCAATGGATCAGGTCCTTAATGGTATCCCCATTGCTACCTTGATGATATCATTGTGACAGGAAAGAATGATGACAAACACTTTCAGAACTTCAGCAAGGTATTTAACAGACTGAGTGAGTATGGCCTACAGGCAAGGAGTGTGAGTTTTTCAAAGATAAAGACATGTCATTGATAAGCATGATAACCATGCACTAAGGCCAGACAATATGTCAGAACTGAAGTCCTATTTAGGCCTTGTCAATAACTGCCACAAATTTCTCCCAAATCTGTCCACAGTGTTACACCCACTGAACGCACTGTTACATGTAAAATGGACATTGTCTGAAAAATGCGATCTAGCATTTTGGGGGCCAAAACGAGTAATGACGTCGATAAATTGCTAACCCATTATGACCCAGCTAAACCCATAAGGCTAACCTGTGAAGCTAGCCCATACGGAATCAGCTGTGTCCTGTCTCATACTATGAAGGATGGATCAGAACAACCCATACGATGTGCATCAAGAACACCAACAAGCACAGAGCGTAATTACGCACAGATAGACAAAGACGCCCTCAGTCTCATTTGGGTCATAAAGAAATTCCATCATTATCTCTATGGCGAGCCCTTTACCCTTGTGACAGACCACCAGCCACTGGTGTCAATTTTCAATCCCCGAAGAGGAATCCCCTTCATGGCAGCAGCTCATTTGCAGCACTGGGCACTATTCCTAAGGGCTCAATCTTACAACATTGAAATCAAGGGTGCTAAGCTGCAATGCCATGCTGATGGTTTGTCTACAACTACATATGAAGTACAGAGTGACAGAGCACAACCATAGACTCAATCAGAAAATGAAGGACAGAACAGACAGACGGAGATACAAGACCACTCCTACTGTACACTGACCCAGACTCCTATTCTGGAATACCAAGACAACCCATTAGGTACTGCAAAATAACCAAAAACTGGACAATGTCTACTTTATTTCATTAGCATTAGTCACAGATCTTCAACCAATCATATAAAGTGTACATTTACACACAAAATGGTTATGTTTAATGGTTTAATGTAGTTTTTGCTTGTACACAATTAATAATATTATTATTAGAAGTAGTAATAGTGAATAAATGTGTTTGCTTTGTAACAATCCATAAACAATTTTGTATTTAACATATGATTTATTTTGTATTATTATTCATATTAAATAAGGTGTGTGTGTGTGTGTGTGTGTGTGCGCGTGCGTACGTGCGTGCTCCGGACGGTAAACTCTCTCTTCTGTCCAGAAGATCCTGATCCACACACGCACACACCTTATTTAATATGAATAATCATTGTGCACAGTACGAGTACATAGCCAATGAAATGCAGTAAATCATGCTATTAATTACAATATTTTCTCATTGAAAACCCTTTCTGAACACATGCACAGTAAACTGGTCAATATCTCACTCCAGCAAGCTTTTCAGAACTAGCCCTAAAGAACAATGCTGGATTATTCAATCTAAGATGCATTTGTCACGTCTTTGTACTAAAACTGACTAACATGGACATTAATGTTGACCCCTTTTCTTGTATTGAGTAAATTAATTCATTAATCACAAACACAGATGAAAGTGTGTCATGTCAAGTACACAGAATTAGAAATATTAATTTTATTATCCCTTATAGTCCCACAAGTGGGAAATTTATTCTCTGCATATAACCCATCACACTTGCACACGTGGAGCAGTAGGCTGCCGTCAACAGAGGCGCCCGGGGAGCAGTGAAGTGCTTTGTTCCAGAGAGAATCTGTTTCACATGTGATTTCTTATTGGAATTCCTTTGTCAGTGACATTAATTGAAAAAATCTGGTAGCGAATAAAATAAAATAAGATGAATTTAAAATACTTCATAAATATTATCCTGCAAATCATTATATGACAAAGTTCAAAAGGGGCATAAATGTGAATTGTGGTTTTTGCTGAAGCCATCTTGAGACTGTGCAGCACCTCTTCTGGATCTGTTCACATGCTAGAACGTTTTGGAAAGATTTCAGCAGATTCATTACTGGACAGCTCTACAAGGACTTTGAATTGGGAAAATGTTGTATTTAGTTTTTTTTCAAAGGCAAAAAAAGATGTTTATTTTATAATAAATTTGTTCGTTATCTTAGCTAAATTTTATTTTCACAAATGCAAATACAGTAGCCAAAAGCCTAATTTTAAACATTTATAGAATCTAGGTCAAGCCAAAGGTGAGAGACGCCAGGAAAAACTCTCAAGGCTCAGAAGGGGAGCCCATCCTCCTCTGGTCAAAACTGGAGAGTGATAACACACAGAGGATATAAATTAATTAGAACTAAGAGTAGCAATGAGTCCAGTTTGAAGAGGCGTCTGCAGTTCTCTGTGTGCAGACGGGCCTTTGAGCTAAGATCAGGTAAGTAGTATAGTCCATATGGGCTCTCCTCAGTAGGAGTGAGGGGGTACATCATGTCATGATTTGTCTGTATCAGTATGATCTGAGCAGCTGAGCGAAACAGGATCACTGGTAACTCAGGTAACTCTTAAGAGGTTGAACATATTTTTCAAAAGGATTTACCAAAGATTAAAGCTGGGTTTGAATCACCTCCATTATAATGTACCATAAAGTTTGTCAGCTAATTTAATACAAAAAGAAATTGTAGCTTTTGTCAATACATGTAAATTCCTATGTATCAGTATAAAAATTATATATAGCATATAAAGTGTTCTTTATTGCATGTAATCAAGCTAACGTTAACATGCTGGTCAAAATGAAAATGGACATGTCTTTGAAGTCATACAGTTACCAGTTCAACCTGGTGACAATTACTACAAAAGAGTCTAGAGCTATGCATAATTCATTTAGCTTAATCAGTGACCCAGTGCTAATCAAAGACTGCAACCTTATATGTTTTGGAAATAGCACACCTTGTGCTGTGTGTATTTTGGTCTGTACACTTGTTCCAGTTGTATGCAGTATAGTATACAGTATGCCACATTTAACCAATATGCACCATATACACAGGTGCTATAAAGCAGGAGCAAGTCAGGTTGATTTCAGGTTGACATAAATAAAGCAATAAATAAATAAATAAATGTAAATAATAATAAAAAAACAAACAAACCAACAAACAAACCATTTTTCATGCTACAGATTTCACAGTTAAGATGGACAGTGAAAAGCCAGCCATTTATAGAGCAACACTAGTTCCAGTTTTATCCCCCAGCATATTGTACGAGTGAATCATGCAATTCACTGTTTGAAGTATCTGGTGCTCTAATGTACTCCTGCCGGCTCTCAGTCTCAGTAAAAAAAAATCCACCTTTTATTCGCAGTGCGAGAGCATGCACAGGGGACAGCAAACCTCATCATTAAATTCTGCCACTTGTGATAGCCTAAGTGAAGGCGATGTGACCATCAACCCCAATGCACAGCTCTGTCCTCAGAATAGTAAGGGAGAAAGGGATATATACACACACACACACACACACACACTTATACACACAAGGTTTAATATATGATTATCAGCCTGTGTCAGAGCTGTGAACTAGTGCTGGAAATTGACAGGCCGCTCCATTGGAAGGAGTCAAATGAAGTGCTCCAGCCGCTGTTGCTTTCAATATTCGCATTTTCTGCAGGGAATACAGGGTTGACTCCAACCTCGGCATACATGCACAACAGCTTTTCGGCAGCTCGTCTCAAGTGACTTAGGGAAATTGCTGTCTACATAAGCCAAATAATCCTGCCTCTTTTGACCCTGCCGCTTCGGTCTAGTCTAATTATCAGCTTCTGCTGCCGGCCCATTGGGGTCTATCTGCGATGCCTCTCCTCTCTTGGCCCCTTTGTGCTGCCACCTTCCCCCCAAAAATGAAAATTGACTTGTCTGTGGAGTGACAGAATGTGGCTGCTAATCAGAAATGTGAAAAAGACAAGGAGTATTTGCAGCAAAAATAAAGGAACTAGACAGAAGTCACCTATTAGGTCACTGTATTTAAATTCCCCACTCCACCTGTATTTTCTTACTCCCTAAAATTTTATATAATGTCAACTACATATTTAATGTGTCAATAACCTCAGATGTTTCATTTTGGAGAGTTCCTATGCTATCAAATCATGATGCAATTTATTTGAGACATTCTCTTGCTTCCTTTGATAATTATGAAACAGTTGGAATTGTTTGTGAGGGAGTAAATATATTTTCAAAATACCCTACAGCCCTACTTGCATACCCCACAGAGTGCGCCCAAATTAGCAAGTAGTATAGAAGTGCTGAAGTTCTACACAATGTTAGATACCTGAGTGAGGTTTAAATAATCCAGTATGCAGCTAGAGCAATTTCCTGATTTTCTACATCCCATAATAAGAAGGATGCTCCTTTCCTTGGGTCCATAGCCCTCCCAATCAACTAGATACTGCATACCCCGTCATCGTTTCTGGGACTGCAAAATGGCCCAAACTGCCTAGACAGAACACCCAGCCACGGTTTGAGAGGGTGGCAGTCCGGCAGGAGTCGGGTTGAGCGAGCTCATGAGTACAGGCTTCAGTTGAGACACATGAAAAGTGAGGTGAACCCTGATGGTCGGAGGAAGAGCAAGGGTGAAGGCTACTGGATTGACCCTGCTGATGATTTTGAAAGGTCCCACATACCTTGGAGCCAGTTTTCAGAACTGAACCTGGAGGGTATCCTACTCGATATGAGGGCCTGAGTTGGCACCGCTGGTTGCTGAGGTGATGCTGAATGTTCTGGCTGCATATGAGATGTAACGTGCTTTCCGCCAGGCACGTTGGCAGCGCCGTGCTTGATGTTCTGCCACTTGGACTCCCATATCTTCCTCCTGGCTGTTGAACAGAACTGGTTGGATCCCGTAGAATGGTCGTCTGGGCACAGGAAGTGGATGAAGGAACCCTGTAGGAGTGTGTTGAGTGGACATCCCTGTAGGAGTGGGACTCCTGGACATCCGCCTTCATGGATGGCCACTAGAACTGATGTTGAAGGAATTCAAGAGTGTGGGTGATGTCAGGATGCGCTGTGAATGGTGCCGTATGTGCCCACTGAAGCACCTTGGATCGGAGCCAGGATGGCACATACAATGCATGGGCAGGACAGGCCGCTGGAGTACCCCCGTTGGTATTGGTCTGCTGTACCTTCTGCTTGATCTTCCATCACACCTAGGCCATGATGCGGTGGGGGTCGATGATGGAACTCGATGCACTGGGAGCCTGTGCTGGCTCACACAGATTGGACAATGCGTCAGGTTTTTGGAGCGTGGCCTGTACAAGAGAGTGAATTCAGAATGGAAAAAAAAAATGGCTAGGCCACCACCCCCTTGGACTCCGTACCCCAGCAGTAGCAGCAGTGAACAAAGCTGGGATGAGGCGGTTTCTCCACTGGGTTCAGGCTGGGCAGCATCCGGAGCGGGCAGCCACTTTGGCCGTCAATCTAGGGTTTAAGTCACTCGCATCACAGTGGGAGAACCTCGAGGTTCTGAACTGGCTTTTATATCGCCACTAGGTGCGAGGAGATGCTTGTGGTGTTACCCTGCATCTCATCGTACCTTGCTTGCTGCGAGAAGCTGTGCTGGTGCCAGCACACAAGTCAATGGGAGACGGTGACTCAAAATGGGTGATGTCAAAATGGGTTGTCATGATGTACTCGCACACCCCTACACAAGCCTGATGTGGCTTACCGCTGACACAAGGGTAGATGTGCCACAGTGGTGGAAGCTCAGGTGGATGTGCAGGACGAGCCCTCGCTCTTTCATTGTTCTCCTCCAGTGTCAGGGGGTGTTGGAGGATAGGCCCAGAGACTACATCAACGAGCTCCTTACAGACGTTGTAGTGGACTAGTGTCTGGGGGCATCCACAGCTAGGCTTAGGGGCTGCATGCTGGTGCCGCACAGACCCCTAGGTAATTGTGTTTGTGTGTTCTGGGACTGTTTTGGGGGGGTTGTTGTGCTTATTGTTTGGGGAATTGCTTGTGCATGTGTTAAGTTAAGTTATTTGTGGTTTTTGTGTTATCCAAGATAAGGGGGCTGGATCCACTGTCACTGTACCTCCTATTTAGAGCCTTGCGCTCGGAATGCTCTGTTTATAACTGTCATTTTTATTGAAATAAAATGTGATTCCATTTAATCTGTCTCTGTCACATCCCCGCACATGTGTACACACATACACACATACATACACACACACACACACACACACACACACACACACACACACACACACACACACACAC
>JBBIGC010000001.1:39961194-39979439 GCA_037576955.1 Lepidarchus adonis
TTGATCTCACAGAAGGGTGAAAAACAAGAAAAAAAAAAAAAAATATATATATATATATATACATAATAAAAAGTTACAATAACAACAATAATAACAACAATAATGAAATGATAATAATGATACCATACTGTAGTGTGTGCATGTTATATGTGCAGTGTTTTATGTTCTAGAGACAGTATGCAGTAGAGTCAGTTTCCTTAAGTATATGACTGATATAAGTATATAACATTGATTTGAATGTTAATAAATATTGTTTGCTCAATATCAAACCAGTTAAAGTGTAATTATTCTAGTGAAGTCCATTTTAGGATACTTATCAGTCTATGGGCAAGAAAATAGTTTTAGAAATTTGGAAGCTCAAGATCACCATGATTTTCAAACTTACTCATGGAGGCTTGTGTTTCCATAGAAATTCTGAGATTATGGAGTCCATTGATTTGAACCAAGCCGATGGAGGTTTACTTGGAAGCAATGAGAATATGAATTTTATTTTTGGTAAATTTGTCATTTTGATTGTTGCTATTCTTGCCATAAGTGATAAAGTGGGAAGAATGTTCCATCGTGTGAGGACATCTATCTTTTTGAGTAGAGGATTATGATTTAATTGTATCAGATTTGACAGCTTGGCAGAAATATTAATACCAAGGTATGTAGTATTCCCAGATTGAAGTGGGATAATTGGGTTGAACTGGAAGTCACAAGATATTGTAAGGATAACAGACTTGTTCAAATTAATAGAGTAATCTAAGATGGAAGAGAACATATCTATGAGTGTTATTGTTGCAGAAAGAGAGCCCTGTGTCTGCATAAAAGCTAATTTTGTGAGTCATTTTTTATACCCTTTTAATACAATTATTTTTCCATATTGCAGCTGCTACAGGTTCAATAAATAAAGAGCTGGAAGCTTGGAGAAGTTTGGTCATTAGTTTTTACACAGGCTGTAGGTGAGCTGTATAGTTTCTTTATCCAAGCTAAGAAATTTTCCCTGAATCCAAATTTTTGTCCAATTAAACCATTCAAGCACCTTTTTGCATTTGATGAGACAATCATGGCTTCTTTATTTTGAATGTTGCAGTATGGCAACCCAGACTTTCAGTCTTGTTCTGCCCCTGTCTTGTCTTGTGTTCATTAGTCTTCAGTCGTGTCCTGTCCTTTGTCCTGCCTTGTTCTGTCTTGGCTTGTCAGTGGTTCCTTGGGGGAGGATTCTGTCACAGTTCCCCTGCCATCCCTATGCAGTCATGAGTCTTGTAACATGCTTTCTTCTTGTTTTGGTCCTCTTACAATAAAACTGTGTCTGTTTTAAATGCAGTGCAACCTGAAGGCTTGAAGATCATATACATTCTGTATTAGTTGTTGTTGCTGTTTAATGATTTGTATTGTAGATTATTAAATCTCCAAATTCTTTACAAATTTAAATTGAAGAATACTAGGCACCCTTCACCAATTAGATAGCACTTGTGAATGTCAGAACTACTTTGTGAAAACAGCATGAGTGGGAGAAATTTCTTAAGAACAGTATAAATTGTTGCACAATTTCCTCCTGTAGTCTTTCACAGGATGGTGAAGCCCTTCACCATTTTTCTTCTGAGAGACTCTACATTCGGATGCTCCATTTATGTCATGTCACAAACCTTTTGCTAATTAATGATGTTCTGTCTTCAGTTTCAACATTTGAAACATTGTTCCTTGTCAGTTAAATAGAGTATATGTACAACTTATTTTAGTAGGTTCTACATCCTCAATTCCAAAGATTGTTGTGTTGTGTAAAATGTAAAGAAAAACTGAAAACAATGGTTTGCAAATATCATAAACCCACATTTAATTCACAATAGAACTAAGAAAACATATCAAATGTTGAAAAGAAATAGTTTCAACTACTTCTCTAACCTCTAACTTCTCTAGTTTTGATTCTCTTTTTTTGGGGAATTCTTTATTGTGATTTTTTTAAATGATTGTTTTTCAGATATTGTCTATATCACTGACAGTATCTCAAATCAATTTTAAAAAAAATAGAGAGTTTTATTTGTCAATTTAAATTAAATGTAAGACATTGCTTCATTTGTTTGTTTTTCATTTGTTACTGCTGGCAGTGAGAAAAAGTGTAATGGCTAATTGGTGCTTGGCCACATTGATTAACCTAAGATGATCCGGCAGGGCCGGACTCCTTCCCAGCAAAGATTCATAATAAACAGTAAAGTCACATTCGGCTTTGCAGGCCTGTATGGATGTGATGAAATATGAATAGAACTGATTGTGTATTTATCACACAGCCCTCATAAACTTTAATCTGATTTTGTAGATACAGAACTGTGCATTCACCCATCAATGAACAGTCCTTATGTGCCTTGTAAATATAGCCACCTCCAAAAAAGAGTCTGGGATAGGGCTGTGTTTAGTGGTTTGTGAGTGTGTGTGTGTGTGTGTGTGTGTGTGTGTTGGTATCCATGTGCATGTTTGTATGTATGCTGCCTTGTCTTGTCACTCTGAAGCCAGTGGCCTGTGTGTTTTCTCACAGAATCTTTACAGTGCACTGAAAACAAACAGAGTGAGTGAGAGACAGGGGAGAGAGAGAAAGAAAAAGAGAGAGAGAGGAGGTAGCATTGTCATTACCAGGTCTCCACTAGCTCCGAAACTTCTTTGGACTGATGTAGTACATTTTACCTTATGAGAGCAATGTTACTATTTCTCACATGTGTCTGTTCAGCTCTTGGCTTGTTTCATACTGAATATGTGTGAATGATTAGAAAGTATTTGTAAATGGAACCGGTACATGCCTATGGGAGACAGAATTACTGTGCATTATGGTGAACCTGAAAAGACAAGAGTTGAGCACAGATCCCCTCTAAGAGGCAAATCAATTCAACCTCTGAACCTCCAAATGAATGATTATGTTTGCTTCCTCACTCCTCTCTGGCTAATTAACACAACTCCAGATTGACTTTTTCCTGTTGCTCTTATGGCATGGATTTAAAAAAGCAAGAGCCAAAGACAGAACAACTTTTTTCAAAATTTTTATAAAAACCCTTTTTGAATGTTTCATATTGCATTGCTTTGCTGAAATCTAATTTGAGAGAAAAATGGCAACCCAGCTGTTCTTTTGACAGCGAACCACCAAAACATGGGTTCTTTCAGCTCAACACCCATCCAGTAGTCCACCCTCATCTGCACATCAATAGAGCCCTTCTCTTGTCTTGAAGGCTGTAATTAAAGTAGTGTGCAGAGCTGCGGGTAATTTACTGTCCCTTTCCTGTCGCTCTTCTCTCTCTCTCTCTCTCTCTCTCTCTCTCTCTCTCTCTCTCTCTCTCTCTCTCTCTCTCTCTCTCTCTCTCTCGCTCGTTCGCTCACCAATGAAATTAGGTACCAGGGAATGGTTACACAAACACACACATACACACACACACATTCCACCAGCCTCAATGCAGCCTTGCTTTTGTGTTCCTCATAGGAATGCTTTGGATGTCCACCTTTTAAATACATAACTTTATTATGCAAACAAAGCAGGTTAATTGTTCACATGTTGTCTGCATATTTTTAATTACATGTGAAGGCTTGATTTTTGGAAAACAAAAATCACATTGTTTCATAGCAACCTCTTCTGGCACGAAGAAGGATCACATAACGTGCGGTTTGAGAGGGTTTCAGCTGCTGATTGGATGAAAGGAATTTTACCCATGGGTTTGGTGGTAGAGAGAAATAGTCTCCTGTATGGGGGTCCAAACTGTAACAACAATTAAGAATGAGGGAAATTTCTCTGGACAGGAGATTGCAACTCATGGTACAATAATAGCTGGGCACACATCCATGAACGAGAGCTAGAGATAGAAAGAGAGAGATAGCTAGATAGATAGATTAACCGATAGAGAGAGAGAGACAGCGGGAGAGAGGTATATCTCAGCAACTGCAAATTATATTCCATTTTTGTGGAGAAGTTGACAGAAAAGACCTGAAAAAGAATATGATAAAACCATTCATCCCCATTCCCTATTTAATTGATTCAGCTAGTCAATTAGGTTCTCATGTTTGCACATGTTTATGGTTGTGGTTAAAAAGTTCCATTTTAGTCTCATCACTCCAAATGACTTTGTGCCAGAAGTTTTGAGGTTTGTCTCTGTGCTGTTTGACATATTGTAAGTGGGAAACTTTGTGTAGTAATGGCTTTCTCCTGGCAATTCGACCATGCAGCCCATCTTTCTTCAAGTGCATCCTTATTGTTCATCTTAAACAGCCACATCACATTTTTAAGAGAGTCCTGTATTTCAGTTGAAGATATTTGTGGGGTTTTTTTGCATCCCGTACAATTTTCCTGGCACTTGTGGCTGAAATTTTAGTTGGTCTACCTGACCGTGGTTTGGTTTCAACAGAACCCCTAATTGTCCATTTCTTAATTAGAGTTTTAACACTGCTGATTGGCATTCACAATTCCTTTGATATTTTCTTATATCCCATTCTGTAATATATGCAGCCCTGTGTCTGGTGTTTCCATGTGCTTTTGTTTTGGTTTCTGGTTTCCGGTCACACGTTTCCTTATGCGTGTCTCCAGGTGTTTCTTGTTAAGAAAATGTATTTATGCTCCCCTGAGTCTAGTGTCGGTAAATGTCTCTTTGTAATGTTGTTCTTGTGTGTAATTAAACAATCTGTTTCATCTTACCTTAAATCTGAGTCCAAGCCTTACCTCAGCATTACATTTTTACAGACCTGAAAATGGATTCAGCAAGGTCTTACCATGGACCTGGAGTTGGCAGGAGTGGCTATGAGCAGTTCCAAGGATCGAGGATCCAAGGAAACTTGTTCTGAAACTACAGCCCTTCCGCAAAGGTGTTCAGGAGGCGTCATGGACAGAGGGAGACCAGAGGAGTGAGTAGAGGAAACTAAGGTCACAGCAGGGGGCAGAGCTTTCTCCTACAAAGCTTTTGAATAATCTTCAAAATATTGTGCGGGACTCAGATACAATCTCAATATTTAAGTCCAGGCTAAAAACATATTCATTTAGTCAAGCTTTCTGTTAGTTCAAAACAAGGGGCAGACCCAGAGGGTTCTCAGGCACAGAGTTTTCTGGTAAAGTGTGATGCTTGGATGCTGTCACCCCCCACCTGACGCATTCACTCAGGTTTGTTGACAGTCAAGTGGCTGGCTGCCTTGTGACCCAGGATGCCCTCATGTCTGTGCTACCGCCTGGTTCTCCCCTTTAGCTGTGCGGTCATAGAGAGTTTTGCCGAGATTCCAGCTCCAGATTCATGTCTCACTCTACTGCACGGATCATGAGGAGGGAGATCATCTGTGATTATTCCCCCACCCCTACTGAAGAGAGCACACATGGACAGAAACCTACCTGAGCCTTGATTTCTTTCAAGGTTTCTTCCTGTAATTAGGGAGTTTTTCCTTGCTACTGTCACCCTAGGCTCATTGAGGGCTCGGACCCGGATTCTATAAAGCTGCTTTGTGACAATGTCAGTTGTAAAAATCACTGTATATATAAAATTGACTTGATCTACTCCCTTTGCTCCCGTTTTCTGTTGCTACTACTAATTTACTGTTAGCCACTGTTGCTACTGCTTTACTTCTGTTTAGCCTTTTATAGTTCATTAAATTTGCTGTTCAGACAAGTTGAGAGTTATAAAACTTTATATATTACATTAAAAGTCAATTTGTTTGTTGACACTTGCTGCCGACCTGCAAACTTGGGACACGAGTCTACCGATACCAAATTGCAATGTGAGCACAAATGGATTTTACTCGGCTCCTTGTTTGTACTTAGTGCTGTATGTTTAGCTGGTCCTCCTTCTCCCTCGCCAGTAATAATTCAGATTTCATTTGCGAGAAGTGTCAGTTTTGTTGCTGATGGAGAAGGTCTCTCAGTTAGAGGTGCGCATCCGGACACTAATTAGGGCTAATAAGCTAATAAGTCAGGCCCAGTGCTAGCCACTCCGGGTGCCTTAGCTTTAGGTATAGATACCATGCCCTTTACTCTGACTCTGACTAGTCAGAAGGCCAAGGCTCCTGTTGAGGTTTCCCCACACACGCACCACTCTCCTCCTCCCATTCAGTGAAATTCCTGCTGAGAAGTCTGTTAAAAGAGCTCTGGTTATAGGAGATTCTATATTTCTATACTGAAACCAGTTAACCCTTTACAAGCTCCAGCAAAAGCGACAGTCAGGTGTATACCGGCTGCCAGGGTGCCAGACGTTATAGGAAATCTGAAGCTAATGGCTAGCCTTAGATATGAAAGAATAGTAATTCATGTTACTGAGCCCCATTCCAATGAGGCGTGGTGACAAAGCCTATAGCAGGCTTTGGTGCGCTGAATTGCTGGATGTCCAAGTGGTGCGCAGAAAATAAAGTGGGGTTTATAGATAATTGGTGCACTTTTGAGGGCAAGCCTGGTCTCGTAGTCCGGGACATTATCCACCCCTCGCGGGAGGGTGGTGCTCTCCTAGCCAGCAGTGTAACTTACAAACCCCCAAACAGCACCTGTGTTCTAAAGTAAAGACTATTAAGTATTAGATCACTTGCTACCTAAGCTCTTATCTTTATCTTATAAATTAGATAATTACAGATTTGGAGATTGACATCCTATGCCTTACAGAAACCGGGGTCAGACCAGATGTGTACATTACATTAAATGAGGCCACCCCCAGACTACATGTATGTACATAACCCCAGGTTATGTGGCAGAGATGGAAGTGTAGCCACCAGTCAAAGTCAAAGTCAAAGTAAACTTTATTGTCATCTCTGCTATATACAGTACAGTGTACAGAGAGACGAGACGACGAGGCTCCAGCTAAGGAAAGTGGCATAAAAAACAAACAAACACATATGACGACACAGTAGCAGCAGCACAGATCAAACAAATAGGACACAAGGTAGGGATATATATACAAAAATAGTGGGGAGGGAACAGTATCTGTGCAGAGTAATAAATATAATGTGCAATTTGACTGGCATTGAGTGTGTGCCAGATCAGTAGTTTAAAGTGTCCAGTGCAAAGTGACGAGTGTAAACAATTTGTAAACATTCATAGAAAAACCTTCTTTCACTTCTTTTGGAATTCTTTCATTTGCTTTTTCACAAAAGCAAAACTTCATTCATATTAATCACCATTTATAGGCCACCTGGGCCCTACACAAAGTTCCTACAAGAATTTGGTGATTTAACTTGATAGAGTAATAATTGTTGGAGATTTTAATATCCACTCTGATAATGTACAAGATCCACTTAAATCATCATTTACATTCTTCATTCTCTAGGATTTACCCAAAATATAATGGGTTCAACACATCACTTCAGTCATAACATTAATCATCACATATCAGCTTCACCTCAAAGATAATATAGTCACATCTCCAAGTAGAGCTTTCAAATGTTACAAAATGGGAGTGAGACAAAACATTTTTTAAGCAAGCAATTTATTGATAACACTTAAACTGAAACAGGCTGTTTTACAGTTGATCAAAAGTTTAGGACCACATGCCTTTTTTGGCCAAATCTGTGCAGAATGTGGATTTACACATTCCCACTGTCATGACATTCTGATGGCAAAGGCAAAAAAAACGTTCCCTTTTTGAAGGTGGTTTGGTTGTTGAACTGCATAAGCAGGGGGTCTTGCAGCACCATCGCTGCTGAGGTGGGACACAGTAACACAGTCAATAGGAATTTCTTAAATGATCCTGAGGGTTATGGAACAAAAAAGTCAATTTCACCAGCACTGAGCCAGAGGATCCAATAGGCTGTCCGTCAAGACACTGGACGATCCTTGACCCAAATTAAGGCCGTTACTGGTGCCGACTGCAGCCCCATAACCATCAGATGGCATCTGAGACAAAAAACGTCTTGTCGCCACAGAACTGCTTGTTTAGACTTTGCAAGAGAGCACCAATCATGTGAAAATGAAAGGTGGAAATTTTTTTTAACCTTGATGGTACTGATGGTTTCCAACGTTACTGACAAGCAGATCCCACCTGAGATGTTTTCTACGCACCACAGTGGAGGGGGCATCATAGTGGTCTGGGTGCTTTTTCCTTTAGTGGAACAATGGAGCTTCAGAAGGAGCAGAGGCGTCAAACGGCCACTGGCTATGATCCAGATGTTGCAGAGAACATCCCTTATGACTGAGGGCCCTCGTCTGTGTGGTAATGACTGTTTTTTTCAACAGGACAATGCTACAGTACATAATGCCTGCAGGACACAGGACTTCTTCAAGGAGAATATTATCACTCTTTTGGACCATCCTGTGTGTTCCCGTGATCTAAATCCAATTGAGAACCTTTGGGGATGGATGGTAAGGGAAATTTGTAAAAATGGACAACAGTTCCGGACAGTAGACGTCCTTTGTGTTGCTGTCTTCACCACTTGGAGAAATGTTCCCACTCACCTCATGGAAATGCTTGCATCAAGCATGAAGTGATCAACAATAACGGTGGAGCTGCTCATCAGAGTTTATTTTGGAACTTTGATTTCTGTTTTGTGGGGATTTACTGGGTTTTTTGGAGGTGTGAATATATGAATTTTACTTTCTGAAAGGAATGTCAAGAAATATTGAACCTTTTCATTTTATTAATTTTTTTTTAGATGTACCTGTATTTGTTTAGTTAAGCTTTCTGTTAGTTCTAGACAAGGGGCAGATCCAGAGGGCTCTTTTCTGGTAAACTGGGATGATTGGATGCTGTCGCCCCCCAGTCTGACACGTTCACTTGGGTTTGTTGACGGTCAAGTGGTTGACTGTCTTATGTTCCAGGATGTCCTCATGTCTGTCCAACCTCCTGACTCTCTCCTTTAGCAATGCTGTCATAGAGTTTTGCTAGAGCTCCTGCATGCTCGCAGACCACAATTTCCATCATTCTCCTAACATTCTCTTTTTCTCTCTCTCTCTCCCTCTCTCTCTCTCTCTCTCTCTCTCTCTCTCTCTCAGTCTCTCTCTAGCACTCTCTCTCTAACACACACACACACACACACACACACACACATTCTGATGTCCCCTTCACTCATACTGATGACTGCCCATACAGACAGAACCATGCACCACTTACCTGATCTAAATTCACCTGTACACAAGGAACTGCATATGCCTCTTCAGATTGGACTGATTGCTACTCTTTGTTTTTATTTATTAATGTCTATTCTTTATGTTATCACTCTCCAGTGTCAAGCAGAGGAGGATGGGTTCCCCTTCTGAGCCTTGGTTCCTACCAAAGTTTCTTCCTACAGATTAGGGTGTATTTTCTGTCACACTTGACTTGCTCAGTAGGGCCTAAGACCTGGATGCTGTAAAGCTGTTTTGTGAAAACATCTGTTGTAAAAGGTGCTGCTATACAAATAAAATTTACTTGACAGTCCACAATAGCAGAAAATTTCTGATGGTAACATGACCCTAAACTGTACCTGAAGTCACCTAAAGGTTGACGAGAAAGGGTGAAAAAACAATGCTATGTGGTGTTCCAATGCTGCTTGCTATGTGGTTGGAGCAGCAGCAGTTCAGCCAAACGTATTGTGGTCTTTCTGCATTTTGTAATACAGGTAGTGAGGAAGGCTCCTTCTTGCATCACCCTGAGTTTGTCCTCCAATACTAATGGCCTTATGGTGTTTAAGTTAAACACATGATCTTCATGGCATTCTCCTCCCCATCCATGTGAGAATATGACTTAAGTAGCAGGTAGAAATGCTTGCTTGAAGTTACATGCAACATCTGGTTCATACTTCTGCCGCTGTAAACAATTCTGATTTGGTAAGTTTCTCTAAAGTTGCACATTTACCATCAAATCATTTTAAATGTCTCTGTTTACATTTTACAATTTAATTATGCAGGCGATTAAAAAATAAATAAAATGGCAATTAAAATATTGTCCACTGTGCCATATATTATTTTATATGTCAAATTAAATTATGTAGCACTATAATTGTTCTGCTAGTGTTTTGTTCATATCTTTGTCCATATTCCTTGTTTTGAATCTGACAACAATGTCAACAGGCTCATTAACTGCAAGTCAAATATTAAGTGTGAAAACTGCAGAGTTCATTCTTCTGAGACCACAATATTTTGGTGAATCATTAAACAACCACAGTTCTGAAATGTATAAATCCTCAAATAGCATTAAGACAAAGCAGGAATTTGTATTTGTTTTTGTATTATGGAAATATCCATAGGTTCACAAACATGTTGCCTAGAAACTAATGGAGAAAATAACCTGCATGCGTTTGTCCTGCTGATGGTAGTAACCATTGACAACGGCAAAAGATCTTCTCTTTGAAGTGATTTGCTCAAAAGACATACACACATATTATATATATATATGTATATGTGTGTGTGTGTCTGACCAAGGTGTCAAAAGCTTTGTTTTGCTGATCCTAGAGAAACTGAGAAGGTATTTTCTGATCTTTCTGTGTTCAGAAAAGCAGTTTTTCTTACTTAAAATAAAAAATACAAAAAACCCATTTTTAAAGTTACACATATTGATGTAGATGATTCAAACAAATTATGTTGCCTACAATGTTATCTCTCCAGTGTGTCATATTTAAATAATAATACACACCCCCAAAACCCCACCCCATGCCCCCCACATTTCTATAGTATATAAATGTTTGTCTGCTTATTTTTCTATAAGCATATTATATATATTGTTTATGTGCTTCTTTCTGGAGTGCACATACCTCTGTAGCAATGCAAGTGAGCCATCATATTTGAAGGGCAAACAAGATGAATTGCAATCTGGAGTGGAGACAACTCTTGGCACTGTAAAAGCTCTTTAAATATGGCTTCATTTTGGTGATCCATCATACATGGGCACAAGTCATAAAACCAGTCCCTGTGTCTGAGTCTGGCTGGAGTATATGGGAGGGAGGAGGATATTGGTGGGGTAAGATAAGGATGGTGGGTGGTGAAGATGGAGGTTATGTTAAGTTCTCTTAACTAGTCTCCAGTCAACAAGCAATTCTTACTATATTCTGGCTTTTGAAAACCAAGTGCCATGTGCTTACTGTATTAGCAACATTTGGATTTGCAAACCCCCCACCATCTTTGGCATGGCAAACATTTGTAATTATTCTTTTTTATTAAGCCAGTGATGAGGGGTTGATATTTAAAACGGTCTGGCATAACTCATCCTAATGTCTGAATAAGCAAAAAATTCTTATAAGTTTTATTAAGTCTATTATAAGTCATAAAACTCCTGTTAATATTGCTTATATTGGAATGAAAAGGCAGATTATAAAACACCACTCTATATTAGGCAAAACAAAGAAAATGTACTGTTATTTATTACATCAAGTGCTTTGTTTATACCAAACATGTTCTCTGTTCTGCACAAAAAAACACATCATGTGACTTGAGCAGAGGGGGACAAAGTACCTAACTTCAGTACTTAAGTGAAAGTACAAATACCACTAGTCAAATGTTACTCCAATACAAGTAAAATCACACAGTAAAATTTAACTTAAGTGAAAGTACTGAAGTACTTGCTTCCAAAAATACTTAACTATTAAAAGTATAAATTTGATAGATTTTTTTAGGGTACTTTATGAAACTTTTAAACTGAATGGACCTTTCTCTTTCTTAGCTTTTTGGTGGGTAGTCCGTGTTGTACTTCTTAATGAATAGTCAAAATTTGAGTTTCATTCTTGGTCCAGTTCCCTCACTCATTTTTAGACCCTTTCTTTAGGAAAAATAAATTGGAAGCCGAAGATTTGTTGCCTGGAGTTTTGGCAATAGCTCATATGATTGACGGCGTATGTGCGGTGACGCTTGTTACAATCAGTCTCAGATTGTGTGTACTATATATCAATCAATTGCCAAACGTCACAGTGGGGATGGATGATTGGCTAACACAATTTTTTAAAATGATATGTGAGCTACCCCACACTTCATGTACTGTAGTTTATGCGGTGGCTTGTCTTTTACACTGCGCGGTCTCGCATACGTGGTACAGTTTATTTTGAAAGGCAGGGCTCTGTGATCAACTCATTCTCTGAAGTTGCTTTAAAAGTAATAAATAACGAGAACCTTGACATACTGTAATGTAGTGAAGTAAAAAGTATGGTTTGTCTTTCAAATGTAGTGAAGTGAACGTTAAAAGTTTCCCAAAAGAGACTACTCAAGTACAGATATCCAAAGACTGTACTTAAGTACAGTACTCAAGTAAATGTACTTCGTTACTGTCCACCTCTCGACTTGAGGCACACACTGGTATTTTGCTTTGACGGCAGAGCTCATTGCTGAATTAAGTGTGAGAAAAATGAAGAGTTGTTCAGGGCTCCATGGAATTAGAGCTTTTTTTTCTGGGTTGCAATATTTTAGAACTAATTTTATTAACCTCCTTCAATTGATTTCCATTGCATTATTAAATCATTTCACAGAGATTAGGAAGAGCCCTGATAAAATTACCCTGTAAAAATCAACCAGACCTACAGCAGTACTGAGACTTGATGGTGATGACTCTGATCTTTTGGTGTGAACTTATTGCAAACAGGACAATTGTTTATGTGTTTATTTAATGTTGTCAATCAGGGAGCATGCTGAAGTGCTGATGCTTTCAGTGATGAGAAAATGCTGGTGGGTTGAGTGTCCATGCATGCTGTCTGAACTGCTTTATTGAAATATTTTGACTCATAATGTGACCATCAGGTGGGTCAGACAAACGGAAGGAAGAAGAATAATGTAGCTATTAAGCGGTGGCAAGTACTTAGGGCTATGTAGGATTGTACAAAAAAATAAAGCCCTCTAACTTTCTTTTGGTCATACATATATTAGCCATATTTTCTTATGAGTAAAGAGTAAATACAGTTGTTTGACAATAAATGGCTTCAGGCAAACACTAACCTTGAGTGAAAGAAAAGTTCTTGTGTTATCATTCATATTCTCTGACAAATGGCCAAGAAATCGTGAATTCTGTCAAGGTATGTACACTTATGAGCACAACTGTATGTGTAACATTATGTCTAAAAATCACGGTCACTGTCTTTATTATGATACAGCATGTCTTTGAAGCACGGGTTATAACATGCATTGCAAATGAGTGGCAGCACTTGACTTACATTTTCTGTGACTATTTCTTTTCTTCCACCAAGCCTCATTTCATAAAAGCATTTCTCCATGAGGCCCTCATTAATACTCCTTCCATGATGGCCTCTGTCAAGATAGCTGGCCTCCATAAGGTAGGGGGTCCCACATGTGGATTAATTTGTTCTGCCAGGTTCCCTGGGTCTTGTGCTAATGATGGGAAGAATACGGATCAGAGCCTTCACCAGCCGAGAGCAGCCCAACTCCTCTGATGCCTACGCTCAGAATTCCTGCTTGGATTAACAGAACACTGTCTGACTTCCAGCCCCTTATTAGGCAGTGTTGGCCTCCCCCTTGCCATGGGGGTAATCCAGGGTGAGTGGCCTGCCAAACAGTTTGGGCGATGAAGTAATGAAGCATGGTTAAGTGAAGAGTTGTCCAGTTCAGCAACCATCCCCCTCTATCTCATACAGTTTTCTTGACCCTCCTTCTCTGCTTCCCCAAATTGGACATGTGTTTATAATACACCACGCTCCAGAGAACAAACAGTAAAGACCAAGGCAATGAGGACATTTCTCTTTTTCACTCCTCCATTCTGCAATCCATTGTTGACATGAGTGTGTCTGTCAAACAGAATTTACATCAGCACTGAAGCAGGAAGGTGCACAGTCTATATCTGGTGCTAGTATGAAACTCACTCCTAACCTCAGGATCCACAGTTACCCTGAGTTTCAATCAAGTGCTAAATCTTTATAATGGGGGAAGAGTGAATGGTTATTGCATTGAAAGATGTCATTTGCAGAATTGTATACTACATTAACACCATTAACTGTTTTGATTTTTTTAGCCACACTCCACTCACAAAAAGACTGTCAAAAGTTCTGCTCATTCCAAAAAGAAACTGTAGTATGTATGCACATTACTATTTCAAATAATATATATTGCCATACTCCAATCAAGTGTGCATACATTTTAATTTACCTAAAGTTCACTTGCCTTTAAATGTATGAAAAATGTCAACTGGGTTAGCTTAAGCTGCATTAGCATAGCAGCTATATCAACTTCAGAGTAAAAACTGATGCTTTGCTTCTTTCCATTAAACACCAAATTTACTGGACACTGGGGTATGATTTGCCCTTCAGAATAAAAGTTTACTTACTTGAAGCTTTGTGAAACCCAACAGGATTCTTAGTAGGGCTTCATTTTTTTTGTACAATGCAACTAATAATGAGCCTAAACAAAAAGATTAGACTCAGACACAAAGCCTAGGGACTCAAACCAGACACTCAACTCTGCATGATGTGAATTGTGAAGATCTCTTTAGAAATTTGATGTTTACCAACAATAAAGCGTTTGCTATCAAAAGTGTATTTGTGGTTGAATCAGGTCTATAGGAGATAGTCTTGAGCTGAACCCAGAAGAAACACTGAGCTGTACCTAAAGAATAGCTCCATAGGAAAGGTCAGCCAGGAAGGGAAACTGTTGAAAGGTTTGCAGTCATGTCTTAATAGATGTCTGGTATGTTTTTGTTGGTGGCAAGACAGCTGGGGCACTTCAACTGCATAATTTAGTAGCTTTACAGGGTCATGTGCAGAGTCCTGTGAGCTAAGCATGCAGAGTCTTCTGAAACCCAGCGATTTTAGTACACCATTTTAATACACATTTCTTTAAAAAAAAGAAGTAAAAAACTGTCACACCTCTTTGTGTACTGCTCTGTATTTCATGCCTTAAGTAAAACCTAATCCCACAAAATGAGTTCTGCAGTAGGTGGGTAGTTATATGATTTGTTATGCAAAAAAAACATACAAATTGCAATATGAAGAGGTGAAGAACTAAAACCTAAATTAACAAAATAATAATACGATACTAAACGAACTGAACATTGATTGCAAATGGAGACACTGTTTAATGGACAGCAGATGTCGCTGCTTTGCCTTCACATTAGTGCTTGTGGTGCATTTACAGTAGCCTCGATGATCAAGTGATTCAACTTGAACTTGTTAAGGGAAAGTTCACATGATGGGTGGGCTAACACAGTCAGCGATAAAGCCCTGAGCCTTGGTCAGCAATTAGCCACCACCTCCGTCCTTTCTAGGAAAACACAGAGCAATTAGTAAAAGCAAGGCGCATTGACGACACGCTCAACGCCCACCTTCATTCACCTTCTCTTGATTGTGAGAGTGCCACCTGACACCCCAACATGTGAGGGGGATTAAAATAGCCTGCTTTGGTTTGAACTAGAACGGACGGAGGGTAGAAATATGGTTCAGTCTTGCGTTTGCGGAGAGCTGTTAGGTGGAGAAGTGGTCGAAAGAGAATGGGCCTGACATGTTTTCACGTGCACGCACCCTGGGGACATGCTGTTCGTGTTGGATCATGGGAATGTGTTGATATAGTTGGTGTGGTAACAAGCAAACATCACCAAGCTGACATTGCCAGCATCAGGGGTGTGGAGATGCGTCCTCCTCGTCACCGACCCTTAGCAGTGGGGTGAAAAGGGGGCGTGTGCGTGATGGAAGGGTGAGTTCACGTCACCCTCTGCTGTGGCTCCATGCGTACTTCTCCCCACCTCCCCACCGCTGGGGTTCATACAATCTATTAACTGTCTGTCTGTTTATGTACCAGCAAAACGGTACGTTCCTACCTCACCCAAACCCCATAATGTATACACAGAGGTCTGACGCTGTGGACACAATACAGCCATATCGCTGGGAGCTGTGTGCTGTCCCGCGTGCTTCCGCGGCACACTGTCACTTTAATAAATAAAGAGCGCGCGCTCCAGTTGGCCACTCGGCGAAGCCACATCGCGTGCAAAGGCAGCTCGCTGCGCCGCCCTGAGCCTAACGCGAACTGACATGTTACAGTAAAAGTACTTTATGAAATCAATATTAAATTCACAGCCTTTGACATCCCGGGACATCTAAGATAAAGGGGAAATAAGGCGTGGAGTAAATAGTCCTGCAGCCATGTCAGCAGCTTCAAGGAGGAAACCGCGGGAAGACACAGGGGGGCGCCGGGGGAATTAGTGCAATGCTAGTCATGTTTTATATCAAGGTCTTGACATCGATGAAAACATTATAAAACGGCACGCAAACTCTGACAGGAAAGAAAAAAGGAAAAGGAGGGTGGAGAGAGAGATGGACAGAAAGGACATATGTAACTATACTATCTCAGCTGTGTCTCTCTGATGCCAAGTGTGGCAATTTTTTTGACAGTTAGGATGGTGAATGTGTTGGTGGAGAATAGCCTGGGAGGGGGAAACTGCATAATTAAACCCCCAACCTATTCAGAGTTTAAGTGATTATAAGCTAATTAATTTATTAATCATTTTGCTGATGGAACTGATGGAAATTCTGCCCAGTTTGGCCTTACAGGAGTTAAAGGTTCAACCAGGAGGTTATTTTAATGTCTGATTTTTAGACCACAACACACTTCATGCTGATTTCAGTTTTTTTTCAGTCATGTAAACTTTTGTGTTGTGAGTAATTGTTTATGCTGTACTTGCACATACAATAAAAGCACCAATTAAGTCAATTTTTTTTAATTATCTGTAGTGTGACGTTAAAAAACACACAATGACAAAGATATACAGAATGGTGTCAGACAAAACAATTTCTTCAAAAACAATCGTGTACTCTGTGTCTACGGAATACAATACATCATTGGCTTCATAAAAACAATGACACAGATTTGAAATCAGCACGGGGAAATAATGAGAATAACCTGCTAACTTGTGTAATAGGCTTACATATACAGCTCTGTAAAAAAAAGAATAGAAAAGAAAAAAAAGACCACTTCTGTTTTCTTTTTAAATCAGCATCTCTTAGAATGGCATACATTTAATTTCAGCGTCTGTGGCGGAATTCCAACACAAGCAAACCTCATTTCACTAACTGAGGTACTGATTAGATGATCACTTGAACCAAATTGAACTTCAAGGGGAAATATATAAAAACCATCACTTCCTGTAATGTTTGGTGGCTCAGCTCTGCTGAGAAGTATAACAAAATCTCCATGCTAATTGAGATTCGAACCCCAGAAGCAGGGATCAAAAGACAGACGCTTATCCAGGTGAGTAACCAAGCAAGAGAGTGAATTAGAACCACAGGGCAGACTAACTCAGAAAACTGTGGAAACCAGGAAACACAGAGGACCCAGTTCTCAACTTGGGGAAACTCGGAAGTCGGTTCTCAATTCTGAATTCAAGACTGAGGAAAGAATGTTTAAGAGTTCTCCAAGGGTGATTGGAATGTTCAACACCTGGGATCAATCTTATGTTCAGGTACCTGGGGAGGTAACTACCACCCTCTGGTGGTGAAACTGGAGTATAGTTCACAGACATTACACTTCCCTCTTCCAATAGGACCAGTCTAAAATGATAAAACAGAATGTCTCAATTATTTTCAAAAGTTCAGATATTAATATTGTGTTATTTAAAAGTAATTTAATCTTGATGTTTGTGCATTATTCAAGATCTGAAAACAGTTGATCTTTTTGTTATATTATATTATATTATAAGTGTATTTTGCAATTAAAAGTGCATCATTTTTATGTTGAATTCTCAGGAAATGTTGTCAATGGTGTTACATAGCTATACATAGTAAAACCAGAGAAACTGATAAAACTATGTGATTTATTTTTATATTGAACCTGAGTAAGCTGATATGGACTTAACCTCTTAATTTACACCAAATTAAGTTCTTATGTCACATCTACAAGAGAAACAGATCAACAAGCTGCTGGAGGTCTGCCCATGCTTTTACAACAAATCAAAATAGATTATAACTGGGGATGTGATGCATGAGTTATGATAGCTCATGTCATGATCCCCCCATAACTGCTGCCAGCAATTGCTCAGACTAGTCTTTTCAGTATTCCTATACTATTGCCCCCCCAACCCCCCACCCATTTCTTTTAGTTATTTTGCCTTCCATGGGCTGGCATGTTAAGAAAAGCACTGGCCATGCCCAGATAGCAATCACATGCAGACCGATTCTGCAGCACAGTTGGCGCCCTGTCTGCATTGATAAAAGACTGCGGGCCAGAATTGCAGAGCATGGTGAGTGATTCTGGCTGACAGTCTGCATTTTTGTGTGGAGTGACTACAGATTGGAGAAGCAACTATCAAAAAATAACAGTTCAAATACCCCTTCATTCAAGCATTTAATAAATGTTTAACAATAATCTCAAATCTCTCTCTCTCTCTCTCTCTCTCTCTTTTTCTCTCTCTCTCTCTCTCTCTCTCTCTCTCTCTCTCTCT
>JBBIGC010000001.1:40031813-40050350 GCA_037576955.1 Lepidarchus adonis
ACCGCTTATGATGCTACTACTTCTTTCACCACAATAAATATAAATGTGTGTGTGTGTGTGTGGGTGAGTGAGGGAGTGAGGGAGAGAGAGAGAGAGAGAGAGAGAGAGAGAGAGAGAGAGAGAGAGAGAGAGTCATGAAAGAAAGGGCTGCTTAACTGAACACTGTCATTTCTGACAATTCCCTAATAATTTCTTCTCTTTTTCGACCAGTTACCAAAACTCTCTCCCAATTATTATGTAAATTGCAATTAGAAGTCATGACATGCACCAGGGGGTCCTGACCTGTAATAACTCCTAACACAAGGAAACCTTATTATCCATCAAAGGGGTGCTTTGGCACCTGCCATTGCCTTACAGCATATTTTTTTCTTGCATGACATGCACAGATAATCTTTTGACTTCTCGTCTTCTGTAATTTCAATTGATTTAAGGCTATTTTTACAGGCTTATGAGTGGAATAATTTTTAGATGCCTTTGTCAAACCAGAAATTGAATGTCAAAAAGAAGACATTTGGGAACTAAAGCTTAAAATGACATTCTGTCATCACACAAGGTTAGTCACATGTGCTGTTCCAGGTAAAAGATGCTGTTGCAGGAGGTGGCGCGCTGTCAATTCTTGAATTTCATAAACAGAAAGGGAGCAGAAAGCAAGGTGTCTTCCACACAAGTGAAAAACATTACAGAACAAATATCTTCTGTATCTTTTAGTGAGGTAGATCTTCAGGAGTGGGATTGAATAAGACTAGTCATCAATCTACAGTTTGTGTTGTGTGTAACACTGGAAGTGTTGAGTCAGGTCTACCTACTTCAAGTGAATGTGGCATTTATGCTGAATTCTCACATAGCTCATGTTCCATTAACATTTGCATGGCATATTTTCTTGTAAATCGAACTGCAGTCGCATTACCTGATAACAAAGGCAGTATTTCAATGTTTAAGTTTAATAGTTTTAATCATTTAACACTGCTGAAATTAAAGCAAGTAATTTCATTGAAACTAGTGTGGTCCAGCACTGGTAAAACAGAGTCCTTAAAATGTATGCTTAACAGTTGCCATACCAGTGGTTGCTCTGAATCCACTGTGAACGAATAAGTTTAAATCCCCGGATGTAACTTTTGCACACTTGTTAGTACGCGAGATCACAGGACACATGAATCCGTTTAGAAAGCTGCCCAGGTTTGAGTGGGCAGAGCAGCCTCATCTGGCCTGTCTCCCTTAGCAACCGCAAGTCCTCCAGCCCTTCTGTTGACAACATGCCGGTACACAGGCTGGCGAGGAGTTAGCCCTCTCGATCCCGCTCATACCGAGTTATATTTATCATATTGTGTAAAGTTACGATTCAAATGCGCGGCAATTGCTGTAATTGGACACTGAGTTGTTAAGCAGAACTTTAGCAAGCGAATTTATGCTGATGTTTCCCCTTATGAAGCTAATATGCCAGGGCAAAACAAAGCGCACTACATCGGGACAGTGTGTTTGTGGCATATTTACAATAGTATTGGCATGGTTGTCCTGAAGGCCTCCTGTTAGATATGCATGACATATTTTAATATTTAAGTACTTGATGTAACTTTATATAGCAATATACATATTGCTTGCTTAGCAACTCTTATAAGTCTGTTAAACTGTGATATATCTTATTAAGTGTGTCTTAACAGGCAGTGGTGCTGAATCTACAAACTATACGAGTCTGTAGAGCATCGCCTTGACCTTAAAGGGTAAATAAAAGCATTACTCTTAAAAAAAAAAAATACTTAAACTTAAAGTACAGACTACAGCAATCATTATAAATCCAAAGTCTAAGTATCAGTAGATTATTATTAAATATTCTTCGCAGACACGGGTATTTCCCATGTAAATTTCAGCGTCGGGCACTTCGCCGTGGTAACCGGAACGAGCAGGAGGCGGTGTCTATCAGAGAGCAACATTAAACATTTCTGACGTCTATGGCTCCATCATCATCGTCTCTCAATGACCAAAAAGCTCTACCTTTCAGCGCCTCTAAATGCAGCCAGATTTATTGCATATATTTTCTCTGTGTTATTTTACCGTTAAATACATCTCTGTGTATTTCGGTGTGGGGGCGGATCGAAGTTTCTTTTTCTGCAACCAGCGGAGCGCGTTTGACCGAGATTGAGACCAGACTGACCACTGCCCAGCCGCGAGCACGCTACTGTTCTCATGAGTGTCCCACCGGTGATACGGGCGCCCAGCCCCGTCCCGGGCTCGCAGGGCGTCTCTTTCCACATCCAGATCGGCTTGAGCCGGGAGCCGGTGCTGCTCGACTCGGGCGACTTCAGCCTCGCGCAGGTCCGAGAGATGGCGTGCTCCATCGTAGACCAGAAGGTAAAAACTCACCGTTTCTCGTCACTACACGACATTGTTCCGTTTGTTTAAAGATAATAAACGCAGATACGAAGCACTCATTGAACTTTCTTTCCAAAACAAATGCGCTGTTCGCCTCGAGGCCGGTCAGCAACGAACCACCTCCGAAAACAGCCACTCGGCCACTGATGATGACGGACTGTAGATACCGACATTACTTACTTCAGGTGTTGATTCAATTGTCCTTAACGTGTCATTTGGACAAAGAAAGTGATGTGAAGTATGATACCGTTTCCGCCCATAGTCAGAAGTTCGGCTAGGTAGCGTGGGAAGGAACTGTAGATAAACGGTCATTTAAAGTGGACGCTACTTTTTGTGACCGGACGTGGGGTAAAATGAACTAAACGCATTATAGTTTAATTGGTCAAAAGCACTCGCATATCAGATTAGAGTTAGTTTTGACTGGAAGTGTCGTTTGTAGCGGTTCTGAACATGAGGAAACAGCGTATCTGGTTGTATGTGAATACGTTGCTACATAAGCTTCCAAACTCCATGGTGACGACACGGTCTGACGTTGTAGCGTTAAAGGAGAGGTTACACGCACGCACGCACGCACATACACACACACGCGTTTTATTTTTTGATTGGTGTAATTAGGTTTGTCAGATATGCAGAAAAAAGCCTGGTGTAGTCACAAGTCACAAACTGCTCACAACGAGTAAAAGAGAAACTAGTCACCATCATTTTCGTTCTCCATCTTTTTTAAAGCTACAGTCATAGCTTTAACTTGAAAAGTTATAGTCACAGTCCACGTACACTGCACAAATCATATAGCCCAAGATTTTTGGTATTTGAAAAAATACAAAATATTTGAAATGATCAGACCACCACATGTATTAGAAGAAATCCTCTGATGCTACTGTATGGTCCTAAATATTAGAACTAGAATATGAGTTTGGCACCATTCGCATCCTTAGTAAGCACATCAATACATCACTGAACTAAAAAAGTTTAACATTTTCAAAAAGTAAAGAAGAAAAAAATAGAAAAAAGGAAGAGGACTAGCTGCCTCAATGCTGTCAGATAATCAGATAATCTCACTTTTTTAAGATGGTATGATGCCATTTACACTGATTCAAAACATTATTTTAAGAAAGCGTGTATATATAATTATATGATGATGATGATGATGATGATGATGATTTGCAAAGGGCTCAGTTTTCATTTGCCATGCTGGAATGTTTGCTACTAAATAACATGTATTTTTCTGCTTTCCAACAGGTCTGTAACTTAAAAGTTGAGTTGCTACTTACATAATTTTCCTCTTCTATGATATGCTTATGTGTTTATTTGTTTAACTTTTTCACTCTAACAGTTTTGCAGATACTAACAATCTGCTTTTAGAAGCACATGTGAGTTTTCCACCCAGTGTTTTTGATAAGAACAATCACCTGAACAAGGAACACCTTTCTTTCTTTCTTTCTTTCTTTCTTTCTTTCTTTCTTTCTTTCTGCTTCATTTTCTTCTTTTACAGACGTGAGGTTGTCAGCTTGTGTTTTTGGAAAAATAGAAGGATGTGTTTAATATATTTTGAGAGAGAAACAGAGGGGGTAAGAACAACAGATTTAACCTTACCTTCTTTAACACCTTGTAGACGCTTTCTCAGATTTGCAGGGTCTTGGGAGTATAAAAGCTCAGAGCTCTTATCACTTTAAATAGTCAGATGTGAGATGTTGATATGTGTGCATGAAAATGATGCTGACAGTGCTATACAGACAGATTCAGAAAATGGTGTTTCATTGTCATTGTGTGAGCACGCGCATGTGCATGCATTAATTGTTTTTCCGCTCTGCTTTAAAGAATTTACCAAGGCTGAAAAGACGAATGTGTAGTTTCCACTGTAAGGTCACATGTTCTTTCTATTTACACAGTGGACCACAGCAATGTGAATCTGATTAGGACTTTGGTCTTGTAGCCACTGACTATGGTCTGGGAAGTTTGGGAACTCGATGAATAACCACTCCACTGTTCTTTCTAGTTCTCAAATAAACATGCAGCTTTACTGAGTGCAGTAAGCAACAATAAAACAAGAGACAATTAAAAAAAGGCCCTCAATGCTTTCTTGCTTCTTACTACAGCTAGAATGGTACCCAGTCAGTTAAAGCCCTATGAGATGCTACTTCAGCATAGTACAATGCAAGACACAGGTGGGTGGCTAGGTGAAATGCGTCAGAAGGTTTCCAGCTTTTCTTGAGTTCTCAAGCTACAGTGCATTCAAGTGCTATGGAAACCTCAACTGAACTTGAAAAAAAAAACATGCACATGATGCTGGTGCATGTGCTCAGAAAAAAGCAGGACTGAAGGGGAGATATGCCAGAGAGAACCAGCTGAATTAGATTAAGTTGAATTAGCTTTGCTAGGGTTGATTCAGTTTAATACCATATATATACTGTTATGGTAATGGACTTAGGCTGCACAATATGACAAAGTTATATATTTTTATTGTTTTAGCTAGGAAAAAAGGTGGAATATTAAGTAACTGTGTGACTACTTTTGTTGTGCTACCAAGCTCATATATAATGACCCTTGTATATAAACTGCTTTTGGATTAACATAGGACTATTAGTAATTCAGTATATCAGGTATGACAGATTTTTACAGTAGGGGTAAATGCCAGTGATTCCCAGGTCAGGGCCTAGAATATCTTTGTCACTTTGACCTTTCAGTGCTTTACTATTTTGAAGCACCTCAACCTAGAAAGCACTTGTTCATTAGATATTAGATATTGGGTGTTTAAAGGACAATGCCAATAGCAAAGACAACACTAGATGTAACCTCTATTGATTTAGCTTTACAGAGTTGAAGAAATAATATCTCACATTGATATAGTCTTTGAGATAATAGACTCTGTGATCCAAAAGAAGTAACTCAAGGCATAAGTGCCTTTGATGAAAAGTGCATGGATGTATAGTTGACGTTTTGTCAACAACTATCATAAGATTAGCCTATAGAGATCAGAACTTTCATTGCATGTTAGCATTTAAAGCATACAGTGTCTTTTAAATTCTGGTAAAACTTCACAAAAGGCCCGTATTTTAAAGGTTTCATTGCACCTGAATGGACCTTTCACAATTTTTAATAAAGATTTCTACAAGCGTCAATTTTTGTGTCACCTCAGAAAATGTGATGACAACTGACACCTGTTAGAATAAGCAATTAATAAGAGTTTATATAGGTTTATGTTAATTATAAAATGTTTACATATGTATTATGTGGTCGTACAAATACTGGCAAGTGTTCTCTTAATTCTTATTAAAGCTAATGATCACAATGGTCCAGTGTCTAAAATGACAACATTTTAAGCTCTGATTAAATGTCTATTTGCTATAACCTCAGGAAGGGCTATAGCTCGTTTTGACCTGGTCTGCAGCGCTGGCTCTAAAAATGAAAGCTCAGTCAACTGTCTTCTTTCTCACATTGACAAAAGTCCTTAGTGCTATCAAGAGGCTGCCTAATAGACTGTGAATCCATTAGTGCTTGAGATTATCAGGTTTAATTAAAGTGATGGCGCCTTTGTTTCAGGCTTGCACCTTTTTGCGTTACCACTTGTGCAAGTGTTCTTATTAATCAGTGGGACTGCTGTGCTCCCCATGCTAAGCGCTAACCACTCCCGTTGCTCAGTCCACGCACAAAACTAGCGGAAAAGCAGAGTGCTCCATGGCTGTGTACCCCACTTGTGTGCGCCCCTTTGACAGGTTTTTTCATGTCCCTTCAAAGTGTCTAAAATGTGAGTTTATTAAATGTGTGTTTAAATTATATCACCTTTGTTTAAATGCTTAAACTATGAAGATTTTGCACTGTGAGTGTCTCTTTATTCCTTCATATAAAAGAGACTACCACCATTAACCATTGTGCACAACTTAAATGGCCTACACTGCCCACATCTTTGAAAGACGTAGATATTAGAGCAAATTATTCATTCATCTTAACAGAGATATTAGGTGTGAATTAGTGATATTAGTATATATGGTCATCTTTCCAACATTGGTCTTTCTGTGTGTGCTAGAGAGTGGTCCCTCTGGTTGCTTGGCAACTGATTATGATTGCCTGTGAAGTACTCATCTGAGTGCCATTATGGTGACGAGAGCCATGTGTGGTGGGGTCACTCACTCACACACATGGACACAAGCACACACATAGGCAGAAGATGAGGACTGTACAGAGCCCATTGTGGAGCATCTGCTTTGCAGGGCATTCAGAGAACTACCTTCATTAGCATGAGAGACATGATAGTGTGTATATACGTGCTGTTTGTTTGTGAGCAAGTACACCTTGAAGTATCACAGCCCTGTGGCCCCATGGTCCTCTGGCCCTGGTTCAGGTCAGCAGTATAATAGCTTCTTTTGGCAAAAAGGGTCCCAAACATGGCTTAAACTGGAATGTTTGATCTGTTAAATGGCATGTATGATGCAGTATGGTGGAATATTCAAAATGGCTGCTACTCATCAAAGCACCAGCCATCTCTGTCTGTGCTTCCATTCAACCACCAAGAAATAACCACCCTTGTTCTCATACACAGAGAGGAGAAGGGAGGGTTTAAAAATAATATCTTTTAATTACCTTCCATAATAAAGAAAATTTTGCATGTGTAGCTGATATGTCTTAAAATACACAACAGTCCCTTTCACTGTTAACGGCTTCGCTGAGAGGTTTCTAATTTCCATGGCTGTTTAGACAGGGCCTGCAAAACACAATTTTTTTTTATAGCAAAAACAGAGATCTCTCAAGCCCAGTCACAGATCTTTCATCACACAAATGCATAAAGTTGCATAAAGAAAATCTTGAAAATGTAAAAAAATAAAAGTAACAGCAGAATGCTGTCAAACATGCCTGCCAGTGAGATAGTGGCATGCATTAAACATGTTTAGGGATAATTTTGTTAGGATATTATTTATATAGCTTTTGTGTGATTCTTTTTTGTTTCGTCACAATGAAACAAAGTCACGCAACTTTTTCCCATGCCTTAGGCAACCTGCATGCTCCTACCATTCATTTTAGCAATTGTTACACCACATACTGTGTAGAGGAGTTCAATAAAGCTCATCATCAGCAAAATATCAGCTTTACAGTCAATTTAGAGGCACACCACCTGCTAAGCCTGTCATGTAATTTTAATGATCCACCATAGCACCTCAAAGCCCAGTAGAACCTGTGCCACACTCTAGCACAAGTGCACTGTGCCAGGGGTTAGTTAGTGGGCATGCTGGCGCCAAGGAGGAGAACTGCAAAACACTCTCTAATAAAGTGTGAACATACAACTATTAAGGTGACAATGAGAATCTTAGCAGGCCTAAAAGAGTGCCTTAATTAGATACAGTGTGTAGTCTTGCCTTAAATGAGAAGCACTCTCTTCATCCAGGTTGTCCCCCCAGTATTAATGACATTAATTTATGTGAGCCGCCTCTCTCTGTGGAGTTTTAAGATTGGCACCATTAAGAATAAATTACACAATGGAAATGGTTACATTGTTACTTTGCATAGATGCGTTGGTGTTTGTTGGGGACATTTACTCAGTAACCTTTAAAACCACATGAATGAACATCAATGAAGTTTATATTGTGGCTTTACAGACTTAAGTGTTGTTGCTTGGCAATGGTGACCGGAAATAAATCTCTGTTTGATGCTGCAGCCATGGAAACCAAAGCCACTAAGCAACGGCTGAACCATGCTGGTGTGTTTTGCTGTCTTGGCTTACCTGGAGATATATCTTCAGAAGAAATGTGAAAATCTACTTAATTAACTAGTGCCTTTGACAAATTTGCACTGAATTTATTGAAGACTATCATTGCTATTTAGTGAAAATAAATTCTAACTCAGTTCTAACTCAAAAACATGAAATGAATTCACTTAAATGTCATGCTTTATTGTCTACAGCAACTAGATGAACAGGAGACTATGATAGCAGGAAGTGGAAAGTCAAAACTGCACATGCGCAATAAAGTGCAACAGCACTTTGTTTATATGAAAAAAGATGGTTCCTAAACATCAAATGGTACTGGCATACATAGGCCTCAGAGTGTATGTTTGCTCTTTCTGGCTTTTCAGGCACCAAGCCTGCCATTGGCAAAACGCTCAGTCTTTTTTGGCCTCGTAGGCACAGAGGGGGGCAGAAAAACAAAAGCACAGTGCTCCAACAGTATTGACCAGTGGTTGTCACAGCACAGCTAGCACCTGCTAGCCTGCAGACTACACATTGCTTGAAATGACTCTGATTGGTTGATGGTGTGTGTGTGCGCACCATGGCCTGTTCTGTACATGAACATAGCATGATGTGGGAGGCTTGCTGAGAGAAAAGATTCCTCACAGGCTTTGTGAATTCTCTTGACTAGTACAAGAACCTTGCAGCTATAAAGAGTGACACATCCAAATGTATGTAGCCTACATTGCAGTACAGACGTTACAGAAGCCATTCCAACATGCTTTTTCATGAATCCCAGACCTCAGCAGCAGAAATCAGTTGCAAAGTAAGTTTTTCAATTTAGTCTTTTTTGTAAGTGGCATTGTGCAAAGGTTATTTAGGACAAAATAAAAATGATATTTATAAAGGTATATCTAAAAAAATTAATATAGTGAAAAAGTTCAATATTTCTTGACATTCTTTTTAGAAAGTGAAATTCATATATTCTATAGATTCATTACACATAGAGTGAAATATGTCAAGCTTTTATTTCTTGGAATTTGAATGATTATGGCTTACACATAATAAAATCCAAAATTTACTATCTCGGAAAATTTAAATATCACATAAATTAATTACACATTAATTTGTGGCTTACCCTCCGTTTGGAGGGTGTCAATGGCTGTCTTTTTGACATCTGTCAAGTCAGTAGTCTTCCCCATGATTGTGGCTAGAGACAGGGTTGGTGAGCTATCATAATGGATTAAAAAGTGAAGGCCCCTCCACTTTCACCGCAAATGACTTGCTAAGCTGTGTCTGGCCTTTAAACAACACAGCCAACCGTTAGAGTAGCAAAAATGGTTAAAATCTTAGTTCAGCTCCAAACAGTTTTACTGGTTTAAACTGTTTTTTTCACATAAAACAGTATCAGTAATGGTCACATTTTGCAATCTAGCCAATGAAAACTACATTTTCAGCATTTCTTAAAGCTCAGCGTTTTTACTCACTTAAGACGTTCTGCCACTTTAGCTTTTGACTAAGAGAATTTTCGCCACCTGGTATCAGCGATATCCTGCTGTGTCTTTGTCAGTAATTGCAACGACAGATACATTTATTTTGCTCACCAGTCAGAGAAAGCAACTTTTGTTTACATTTTGGGTTCAATTCACAAACTTGCACGCAAATTCAAAAATCTGTGGGGCATCCTCAAATGCAAGATGGAGGAGTGTAAGGTCTCCAACATCCACCAGCTCTGTGGTGTCATCATGGAGGAGTGGAAGAGGATTGCTGTGGCCACCTGTAAAGCTCTAGTGATCTCCTGTACCTGGAAGTCGCTTTTGACAAAAGCGTCAGCCAAATGAATAAATGTAAATGTAAATGTCCATGCCCAAGAGAGTTAAAGCATTGCTGAAAAATAAAGGTTTGCACATAAAAAAGTGGAGGAAATAACTATTTGGCCCCTTGTTGATTTTATAAGTTTGCCCACTGGCAAAGAATTGAACAGTCTATAATTTGAATGGTAGGTTTATTTTAACAGTGAGAGATAAAATATTTTAAAGAAAATTTAGAAAATAACATTATATAAAATATATAAACTGAATTGCATTTCATTGAGTGAAATAAGTATTTGATTCCCTACCAACCATTAAGAGTTCTGGCTTCCGCAGACTGGTTAGATACTCCTAATTTCAACTCATCACCCACATTAATGGCACCTATCTCAACTAGTTACCTGTATAAGACACCTGTCCACAGACTCACTCAATCAATCAGACTCTAGAGGCAAGACCCTAGAACTGTCTAAGGATGTCAGGGACAAGATTGTAGCCCTGCACAAGGATGGAATAAATCGAAGTGAAAACCTTTTATTGTGAACACGCCACAATGAAATGTGTCCTCTGCATTTAATCCATCACACGTGCAGCTATCAACAGTGCCCAGGTAGCAGTGAAGTGGGGGTGGTACCTTGCTCACTTCAGTGGTGCCCGGGTTGGGAATTGAACCTGTGACTTTCTGATCCCAGGGGTAAAGTCCTAACAACTAGGCCACCACTGCCCATGGGCTACAAAACCATAAGCAAGAAGTTTTTTTGTAGAAGGAAACAACTTTTGGTGCAAATGTTCGAAAATGGAAGAAACACAAAATCAATTGACCTTGGTCTGTGACTCCACACAAGATCTCACCTCATGGGGTGAGGATGATCATGAGAAAGGTGAGAGATCAGCCTAAAACTACATGGGAGGAGCTTGTCAATGATCTTAAGGCAGCTGGGACCACAGTCACCAAGAAAACCATTGGTAACACACTTGGATTAAAATTCTGGAGTGTCTGCAAAATCACTCTGCTCAAGAAGGCCTTTCTGAAGTTTGCCAATTAACACCTGACTGATTTTGAGAGTGCTTGGTAGAAGGTTCTGTGCTCAAATGAGATCAAAATTGAGCTCTTTGGCCTCAACTTAGCTCACTGTATTTGGAGGAATGCAAATACTTAGAGGTGGAAACTTTATACTTTAGGGTTTATCTGCTAAGGGCACAGGACAACTTCCCCACATTGATGGGAAGAAGGATGAGGCCATCTTGAGTGACAACCTCCTTCCCTCTGCCAGGACACTGAAAATGGATAGTGGATGGGTCTTCCTGTACGACAATGACCCAAAGCATACAGCCAAAGCAACAAAGCAGTGGCTCAATAGCCTAAGGCTATTGCGTGACCTACTCAGTCTCCAGACCTTAATCACATAGCTTCAAACTGCCTGACCACAGAATCTTCTCCCAAGCATCTGAATCATTCAGGTGTTCATTGGCAAACTTCAGATTCCAAGAGACAGCCTCGAAACCTTAATGAAAACCAAAATTCCTCCTGCTATGTGCGCAAACCTGGTCTTCAGCTACAAGAAACATCTGACCTCTGTGCTTGCCAACAAGGTTTTTGCCACCAAGTACTAAGTCTTGCTTTGACAGGGGATCAAATACTTATTTCACACATTGAAATGCAAATCAATGTATATATTTTATATAATGTGATGTTCTGGATTTTCTTTTTGATATTCTATCTTTCACTTAAATTAAACCTACTACTCAAATTATAGACTGTTCATTTTTTTGTCAGTGGGCAAACCTACAAAATCAGTGAGGGGTCAAGTAGTTATTTCCTCCACTGTATATATAGAGTACATATAGCCTGCATTTGTCTTGGAAATTTCTGCTAATGAGTTCTATAGATAATTTTAATCAATCCCAGCATGCAGATGATGGCCAGCACTCTTTAGCATAGCGAGCACCCTCAGCATGCCGGTCTCCAGGTGATGGTAAGCACCATGCGCAAGCACTGATTGCCTGTCTCTGAGCTGTTAACATTTTTGTGTTGGCAAACCTACGCTAGTCCATGAAGCTTTGCTGTCACATCCATGAAGCAAGGAAAAATTTCTGAAAACATTCATGTTATTCTCACGAATGAATGGGGTATTACAAACTCTTTGTATTTGTTTAATGTTATTTGTGCTTTCTTTATTTTATAACTGACAAAATTAATAAACTTTACTTAAATAATGTCTTACTGAAGAACTTTGCTATTTAGGGAGCTTGAGCTGCATTTTTTTGCTGTTAATGTGGGGATGAGTGCGGAAGTTTACAATACAAATAAATATGATTGAAACCCACCATTAACAAAAATGGGTCTTGCCTACCACTTTTCAAATCAAACTGATACCCATGGCAGAAGGTCTTCAATTAAGTAGAAAATATGAACATTTTGCTTAAGAAGGTGTTATGTTAAATTTCTTTTTGTAATAGTTTGACTTACACAGTTAGGCGTGACAGTTTATGAAACCCTTTCAAATTTTTTAGGTTTCTGCATAAATAAAACACAAAACATCCTAAATGTAGATAGAACTCTATAGAAAGCAATAGAACCCATTTAATCAAGTGAGACAAAAACATTGGCCATTTATTTAGAAAAATGTAATATTATCAAATACTAAACATCTTTGAGTGGCAAAAGTAAGTTAATGTATTTGCTAAATGTTTCCAGTAACTGTAAAAGTACAGTGTGAAAGCACATTGTCATATCTAAACTTTAGCCCATTCCGCTGTACAGGACTGCATTAATTTTTTTAAAAAAAACTGGTCACATCAGGTCATTCCACAGCATTTCTATTCAGACTTTTACATGGCCATTGTATAACATTAACGTTGTCTTTCTTTAGTTTCTCTTTGGAAGAATGACTTGTGTGCTTATGATTGTTGTCAAGGTCATTTTCTATTGCAATGTACAGGCAGATGTTCTGATATTTTTCATTATAATCATAATTTAAAATTCATTGTTGCATCAATGATGATACTTTCAACTTTAATAGATTTTATAAAGCACCTTTAAAACAACAGAGTTGACCAAAGTGCTGTACACTGACATAAGAAAAAGAATAAAAACCAAATACAACAATAAAAAACAGACAATAAAACCAACATCTAAACAGATTTAAAAGCCAAGTAAAAAAAGAAAGGTTTTAAGAGAACTCTTGAAAGCAGAGAGGGACTCAGTCTGCCTGATGTTCAAAGGCAGTGCATTCCAAAATTTTGGAGCAACTGAGAAAGCTTGATCACCCCTAAGTTTCCTTCTGGTCTTGGGAACAGCTAAGAGTAAACGATCTGCTGACCTAAGAGCACGTGGAGGAACATATAGGTGAAGCAGTTCAGATAAATAATGCAGAGCCAGGCCATGAAGACATTTAAAAGCAAATAAAAGAATTTTTAAATCAATCCGAAATTGAACAGGGAGCCAATGCAGCGAAGCTAAGACTGGAGTAATGTGCAGTCCCGACCCAAATTCAGCAAAACAGGCCCAAACCGTGGTACTGTTATTACCATGTAGAAAATCTTTTGTTTTCATACATTTTATGGTCATCATATATGATAACATTAATCAAAATTGTGAAATACCAAATACTGAAACTGTGATATATTCTGTGATTTTTATCATACAGTGAAAATCTTTTACAGTTGCAACCCTAGTGGTCATTAGACCAGGGCCTTCAGTAAGTGTTGGGGGGTTGTGGTTCTTGTCACGTGCTTGGTCCTTGTCCACGTCCTTCACCAGGTGATCCTTGTTTCCTGTTTGGTATTTAAACACCTGTGTCCCTGTCCTGGTGTCACGTATGCTGTAGTGCCTTTGCGATCAACTGGTAGATCATGATCAACACATTGGTCAAAAACATAAGAAAACTCGCCTTTAAAATAATGCTAATTTCCAGCCCAGAGGTATTCTGTTGTTATGTTAGCGCAAAGATAATGGCAGTGCACATTTACATTTGTGGCAATGCTAGATTAATCATGGAACAAATATATAACATATTTTATCTGGAACATATTAACCTTGTTTTATATATGTTTAAACAGTATGCAGCACTATAGTAGACATTTAATTAGGAGTCCAGGGCTCCTTCTGTTTATCTGATGGAAACTGGTCAGGCTGATGTTTTCGCTCATGAAGTAGGTCCTGCTCAATGGAAAGCAAAATGTGATTTTTTATTCCTCTGTCATCAATTATATTGATGGAATTCTGGCGTGTTAGGACATCCAGCACCTGAGGGCCTAACAAGTGGAACACCTTGCTTAGCAAAGTTTTACCAACCTCTGTGTAACAAGCACAAAGCCTAAAAAGGTTAAGGATCCTTTAATATGACAGTGTGAATGTAATTCCATCTAAAGCTGACATTCTGCACTTTAACAACACTTCAAATCAAGTGTGCTGGAATACAGAAACAAAACAGCACAAATTGAGTCACTGTCCAACTATTTGTGGGCTGCCTGTGGTTGTAAATGTCTAAATGTTTTTGTGTAAATTAGAAAAAGCCATTTATTCTGCCAGACAGTTCCACTTGTCCTCTCTGCTGGTCCTTTAAAGCATTTTAGTGATGGAGCTGTGCTGTATTATCAGAGAGGAGACTGACGAGAGCAGAGGAGGCAGGAGTGGGCCCTGCTGAACTAATTACTCAAGCTTCTTTGTACTGTTTTCATTTTGTACAGAGATTCCCCTCTGAGTGACATGTTTGTGTTGAGGAAAATGGGTTTGTTGTTTGAATGAAATTTCATTGTAGCTTACAGGCACCACTGTGAGCAAATGCAACACTTCAAGAGTGTTAGCAAAAATAACCGATCCTTAAATGCTGATGCGGTAAACATCACATACTCCTGATCACCAATCTGCTGTTTTATAACACACGGCTCTTAATACTCCAACTAAAATAAACAAATGTCTACATGAATAAAGTCAGTATCACCCATGTTCTGGTTTGACTCGGCTTATACCCATGGAGGCAAGTAAGACATTCATTACATTTTTTTAGTAATCTGAGGTGGCCCAGTATAAAAGGTTTGTGAAATGCTGTATTGGTGCATTCTTTCTTTGAAAACTTAATTAGATTATTGTTTCACATGTTTGGTAATTGCAGCACTATTTGGATTCACCCAAACGTTTACTTTGTCTGAGTAGACCTCCTATTTCATGCCTCTGTCATGCCAGAGCTGTGGGCCACACATGGACAGAGCAGTGTTTCTTCCAGATGTAATGGCAAAGTATTTGGCAGCTGTAGGAAATATGCAAACTTTAGCAAAAGCTCTGCACATCCAAGGGATATGCTCTTGAGTTCTGTTACATCAGACATGCAAGGAGAATGCTGTTAAACTTTACACTGTATACCTGTTAACAGCAACAGCCTGTTAAAAGCTCTGAACATAACCTGTACACCCTCACCCTTTATTATACTCAAAAAACTAAAATTTCTTGTTTTTTTGGTTTCAATCAGGTTTCTTCTATTGATGCTTCTTAGAAATTATATAATAATGTAACTGACTGAAAATGAAATATGCGCTTCTTTATGAATTAAACTCCCTCAGTTCTTGTCATATAGTTGTTTTACTCTCTCTCGTTGTGTTGTCTTTCTCCGGGCCTACTTTCCTTTTTTTCTCAGTTATAAAATAAACACTGCTTGCTTTATATTGTGTATTTCTGCCTAATTATGCCAAAACTGCACAGAATGAGGTGCACTGTGTGTTCTGACAGCTTTCTATCATACCCAACATTACCTTTTATTCTACAGTATGTCTTTGGACCACACAATGTAGCCTTGGCTCCTCACATTCATAAATGAGCCATTGGCACCAGTGACCCAGCCTCTGGTTCATTGGCTGTCGTTCCTTGAACCAATGTTGGTATATACCTCTGCATGCTGGAAACAGCCCACAGAAACTACTTCTTTGGAGATCCTCTGATATTAATTTTTATTGTATAGACTCAGTACACACTGTCCTTTTTCTGCTTAATTTATACCACCCTCTGACAGATGCCACAGTTGCCTACTTCACAGGTTTAGAATGGGATGTCCATCAAGCACAAATACAGTGGAGCAAAAAAGTATTTAGTCAGTGACCAATTGTGCAAGTTTTTCCACTTAAAAAGATACGAGATGCCTGTATTTTTCCTCATAGCTTTACCTCAATTTTGAGAGACAAAATGAGAGAAAAAATCCAGAAAATCACATTGTCTGATTTTTAAATAATTTCTTTGCAAATTATGGTAGAAAATAAGTATTTGGTCAATAACCAAAGGTCTCAATACTTTGTTATATACCCTTTGTTGGCAATGACAAAGGTCAAACGTTTTCTGTAAGTCTTTACAAGGTTTTCACACACTGTTGCTGGTATTTTGGTCCATTCCTCCATGCAGATCTCCTCTGGAGCAGTGATGTTTTGGGACTGTCGCTGGGCAACACTTCAACTTCCTGAGTGGCGTTTATACCAAAGAGTTCCATTTTGGTCTCATCTGACCACATGGCTCTATTCCAATCCTCATCTGGATCATCCAGATGGTCTCTGGCAAACTTTAGATGGACCTAGACATGTGCTAGCTTAAGCATGATTTTAATCCATGATGGCATAGTGTGTTACTAATAGTAAAATTTGTCAATGTGGTCCCAGCTGTCTTCAGGTCATTGACCAGTTCCCCCCGTGTTGTTCTGGGCTGTTTCCTCACTGTCCTCAAGATCGTTTGTACCCCACAAGGTGAGATCTTGCATGGAGCCCCATGTTGAAGGAGATTGTCAGTAAGTCCATTTTCTAATAATTGCTCCAACAATTGATCTCTTCTCACAAAGCTGCTTGCCTATTGTAGATTGGCTCAACCCAGTCTTGTGCAGGTGTACAATCTTGTCCCTGGTCTTGTTAGACAGCTCTCTGGTCTTGGCCATAGTGGATTTGTAGTCTGGCTGTTTGAAGGTGTGGACAGGTGTCTTTTATACAGATAACGAGTTTATACAAGTGCCATTAATACAGGTGACGAGTGGAGGATAGAAGAGCTTCTTAAAGAAGTAGTTACAGGTCTGTGATGGACAGAAATCTTGCTTGTTTGTAGGTGACCAAATACTTATTTTCCACCATAATTTGCAAATAAATTCTTTAAAAATCAGACAATTTTTTCCTCATTTTGTCTCTCATAGTTGGGGTAACGCTATGATGAAAATTACAGGCCTCTCTCATCTTTTTAAGTGGGAGAAACTGCACAATTGGTTGCACATGACTAAATAGTTTTTTGCCCCACTGTATGTGTAATGCTCAGGTGTCCACATATTTTGGTTGAATACTGTAATGTGCTATGAGTGTGTTTCTACACATCACTGTGTCTGAACACCTAAAAAAATATAGCATTTGCTATGCTTTATTTTTTTGAGTACAGCACTTGCTAATATGTTGACTTCTCTGTTCACATAATATCAAGATTGAGATTGTCCAGGGGACAACCTAAAGAGAGGAAATGAAAAATGTTTTCCGCTTATTTCCTGTTTTGGCCTGTGGCCTGCCTGGGTAATGTCTCATCTATTTCATCTTCTATTCATCTGCTATGTGAGATGTAATACATGACAAGATGACAAGCCCCAGACTTCCCCCTTGTTCAGTCATTGCAGATGGTGTATAAGCAATCTTTGGACTTAATGCCTATAGAAAAAACATTTTTCAGCCAAGAAGTTCATGGGGTGTTCCACATCTTTAAAACCTTGTAATGACTGAGGGTATGTTACATCAGTCACAGAAGATGAAAGAATTACATTGATCGACCAAGTTAAATCACCAACCTGGACCTCACTAGGCATGCTGATAAAACAAACAGGATGTGAAATTTTAGGTATAACCAGAGAAAATGCTGGAGATGCCGTTAGGCTCAGAATTAAGACAAGTTGCTACCAACAGTGGAGTCACTCACTGCCTTCAAATCCTGACTGAAGAGCCATGTCTTTATGCAGCATTAAAAAAAACCACTAATTTGGTGAAATTCCTTGTATTGTATTTATGATGTTCTAGATATTTTCTCCTACGTTCTTTTTACTGTATAGTCTATTTTTCTAAGTGTCAACAATAACTCTGGCATTATTTTGTAACTATTATCTTTTTGTACTAGCTGGAATACCCTGAGTAGCCAAAAGATTGCTTTTTTAAGTCACACTGGAGTGCCTGCTATATAGTGTAACTTTAAATGTGCAGGCACTGACGAAATTGCTTGGTTTCTGTTATAATCTGTTTTGAGTTTGCAGTTCCTTTCTATGTAGAGACACATTTAAAATGATTGTCTGTGGTTACCACGTAATAAAAATATAAAGATACAGATCCTGGGGTATGCCTTTAACAGTATGTTAATTTATCTGGTTTCTTATGGTCCCCTGAAAAGCATCAGGCTAATTTCAGTAGATGATCAGCTTAAATAAGTGTTACAAATAGAACATGAAGGATATGAGATTTTTTCCTGGGACAGAAAGATTGTGGTTGAGCGAGAGTAGCACAAGGAAGAAGAGTGGTGAGGCGTGGGTGAGCAAGGGTCTGCAGTTAAAACGTAACGGATGATTCACTCCTCTCATCTCTGGAGCTTTTAGAATGCTCTCTGTCTTTCTCATTCATATTCACACAATTCTTGCCTCCCTCTCCCTCTCTCTCTCTCTCTCTCTCTCTCTCTCTCTCTCTCTCTCTCTCTCTCTCTCTCTCTCTCTCTCT
>JBBIGC010000001.1:40069567-40082215 GCA_037576955.1 Lepidarchus adonis
CTGATTTTTTAATTTGTTCGATGATCTGAACAAACTTGGAAATCTTTGACAAACATGGACAAAAATAAATCAGGAAGGGACAAACACTTTTTACACCACTGTATATATTTATTTATTCAGACTGTGACCTGTTTTGTTTATTTGTTACTTTTTTGTCCTGCAGGAAATTCCCTTATCTGAAGTTCTATCTTTGGATCCAGCTAAGACCTTCAACTTGCTTCCTGAAGGTGCCAACCCGCACTGCTTTGAGATTGCTACCACATCACTAGTGTACTTTGTAGGAGAAAGCCTATCACGGATGGAGGACTGCCATGGCAGTAGCTTGCTGATTAGTGGAGCTGGGCAGGACGTTGCCCGCATGTGGGAAATGGCCATCCAGCATGCCCTCATGCCCGTCATTTCCAAGGGCATGGCCCACAGTGGTCGGCACAGCCAGCACAGTATGATTTTTATATTCAAATGTACAAGACATGCTAAAATTTTGCAGGATTATACTAAAGCTTATTATTTAGTAATTATGAGGAAAACAGTGCATATTGTATTTAAAGCTAAAATAGTACTATGGAATAAAAGCTTGGACGTACTGTTGTGTTTTGGTCAGTTTAAAGCTTAACTAATTATAGCACCTTGAAGGAATTAATGATTTTTAAACAGGTTTAAACAAATTTGCAAAAAATCTTTACAGTGTATGGATCTAAGTGTCTACAATAATTTAAGTTTTTCAGGTAAAGAAGACAAACTGAAACTATAATAAATTACTTTACAGCAGATCAGCAGAAAACAAATAATCATGTTAATGTCCTTTTTTAACAGAAGATGTCTCTATCAGTATCTCTGTGTCCAACTGCCAGATTCAGGAAAATGTGGTGAATATACATTTATCATTTTCTAATTTTAACCTGAACTTGTTTACACAGAATATTGTTGTTTGGGAATATAAAAAAAACTAACAAAAAACCCAACTTGAATTGAAAGGTGCGAGGTAACATTTCATCTTGCTTTAAAGCATTAGGCAATAAAGCCATCTCTACTAAGAGCATATGTATAAAATGTTTGATACATTTAAGATGTACGGTATCAGGAATTGGTCTTTCATGATATACAGTGGGTATAGAAAAGAATCGTCCACTTTAAGATTTCCACATTTTTTCACTTTACAGCCTTAAATGAAGACACACAAAAAAATTTCCTCCGAGCTTTACTTACTCAATGTAACGTATAACATCCAGCTGAAAGATATCACAGCTACAGTTCAGGAAAAACAAAAAAAACAGAAACAGGACATACTGAGATTAATGAAGGATTACCCCCAATGTCAATATTTTGTTGAACCACCCTTTGCTTTAATGACTTGATTCTGTTACAATACTTCTCTATCAACTTTGCAGATCTAGATTGGGCAATATTTGCCCATTCTTCTTTACAGAACTGTTCAAGTTTGCTCAAATTGGATGGTGATTATTGCTGGACTGCTATCTTCAAATCTTTCCACAGATTTTCAATAGGATTTAGGTCTGGCCTCTGACTGGACCACACAAGGACATTCATTTTTCTCCTTCAGCCGCTGTCTGGTCAATTTTGCTTTATGCTATAGGTTGTCGTGTTAAAACAAGAAGCTGCCACATCCAATAAAGTTTTCTGATTCAGATTTTTCTGATATTGTAGATGGTTTGTTGCAGATGGTGAACTGCATTAGATTTCCATCAGGTGTACTGATTTTGGTCTCATCTGACCAAAAGACCTTTTTCCACTTCTGGCAAAGCTCAAACAAGCCTTAATGTGACTTTTCTTGAGAAGTGGCTTTTTCCTTGCAACCCTCCATAACAAGCCTCAATTGTTGAGTGCTTGTGAAATTGTTGTTACATGCACACAGTGACCACTCTTTGCCATAAAATCCTGTAACTCCTTCAAATTGGCCATTGGCCTTTTACTAGCCTCTCTTACCAGTTTCCTCATTGCTCTTCCATCCAGATTGGAGAGACACCCTGATCCAGGGAAGGTCCTAGTAGTAACAAACACTTTTTTATTATAAACTTTATTGTGCTGTTTGGGTTTGAAAAAGCCTTTTAGATGTTTTTGTATTCATCTCCTGCCTGTCTGTCCACAACTTTATCCTGATATCTTTTGATTAGTGATTAGTGATTCGTGATTTCCGATCATTGTGTACACACTGCACACAGTGCACCACACTGCATTTAACCCATCACACGTGCACACGTGGAGCAGCAGGCAGCTATCAACAGCGCCCGGGGAGCAGTGCAGTGGGGACGGTACTTTGCTCAAGGGTTCCTTAGTGGTGCCTGGGCTGGGACTTGAACCTGCGACCTTCGGACCTCAGGTTGCAAAGTCCTAACTACTAGGCCAGCACTTTGAAAGTGGCTTTCTACCCATAGTCAGTTGTTTGCAGTCAGTTGAACTACCAAGCATGGGAATGCTCCAGGAACAGCTGTTTTTTGCTTCCCTAATCACACTGTTTACAAATGATCACACGTGGAAGTCAGTAACCATGGTCTGCAATAGAAATGCTGGTTACTTACACATGATTGAGTTTGCAAATATTGTTTAGAAGATAGGTGATCTATTATTCATCTCAATTTCTTCTCAGTTTCTTTTTTTTTTTTTATAATTTTTCTGAACTGTAGCTGTGATGTCTTTCATATGGATGTTATTTATTGCATTGAGTAAGTAAAGCTAGAAGAAAATATTGGTTTGTGTGTTTTCAATTAGGGCTGTAAAGCCAAACATTTTTAAAGGGGATTATTTTTTTCTATCCCCTCTGTACATAATGTACATAAGTATAGTGTTTTCATACGGTTGCATGGCGAAAGTGCTTTTCTCTTTTTGCAGCTGTATTTCTGTGTTGAAGAAATTTGTTAGCTTGCCCATACCTGTAGCCTTGAATTTCAGTGTGATATAAACACTCAATGCCTCTACTGGAGATTATGTTGATTACCTGCCTGGCCATGGGGTTGCCATAGTTACCAGAGCTTCTCTGACAGTCCTAGCTGAATGCAGTAATATCTTTATGTGCAGCTGCTTTTAAATCACCACTGTAACTCCACAGAAGAAGCAAGGCTGAATATGTATCAACCAGGAGTTTTAATCTCTCTTTTTTCTCACATTTTCCTGTGTAGGACATTAGCACAGTGTATCAGATATTCCCAGATGAAGTTCTTGGATCTGGACAGTTTGGAATTGTCTATGGGGGTAATGAAACAGTATATTTGTATGTAGTGTAGTTCTCTTTGTTACACACACTTTAGTGTTTTAAGTGAAGGAGCTGAAAAAGCCGTAAGATGGTGTTGATATAAAGTTCTAACTTTCATTCTGTATTATGTGCCATGTTTAAATTGTTTATATTCAGTGATAGGAAATCTAAATATAATGCTTTGACCTCTTCTATGATAATTCACCCTCTTTTTTCATACACTGTAGGCAAGCACAGGAAAACAGGCAGAGACGTAGCAATCAAGATTATTGACAAACTGCGCTTTCCTACCAAACAGGAGAGCCAGCTGCGCAATGAGGTTGCCATCCTTCAGGTGAATAAAAACAAATTTACCTCTAACAACATTATAAGGTTGTTGATAAAGTCATGATAAGAAAAATATAGAAAAAGCAGTGTGGAATGAAATTGATATTGTATGATTTGGTTCATCATTTGTAGAACCTTCACCACCCTGGGGTTGTGAACCTTGAGTGCATGTTTGAGACGCCAGAGCGTGTGTTTGTTGTCATGGAGAAGCTCCATGGTGACATGCTGGAGATGATACTGTCTAGTGAGAAGGGCAGGCTGCCAGAGCGCATCACTAAATTTCTTGTCACACAGGTAAGTCTCTCAGACACAGCCACTAACCGGACGCACTTGACCTCAGTGTGACTCTGTCAGACTTCTTAAGCAGAAATGAGCAGCCACTTACAGTGGGGCAAAAAAATATTTGGCAGCCACTCATTCTGCAAGTTGTCTCACTTAAAAAGATGAGAGAGGTCTGCAATGTTCATCAAATGTACTCTTCAACTGTAAGAGAGATTTTTTTTTAAAGATCCAAGAAATCACATTGTATGATTTTTAAATAATGTATTTGCATAATGGTGCAGAAAATAAGTATTTAGCACCTACAAAAAGTGATCTTAAGAACAGTGAGGAAACAAACCAGAACTACATGGGGGGAACTGGTCAATGACCTCAAGACAGCTGGGACCACAGTAACAAAGGTTACTATTAGTAAAAAAAACTACGTCGCCATGGATTGAAATCCTGCAGAGCTCGAAAGATCCCCCTGCTTAAGCCAGCACTTGTCCAGACCTAAATCTAAAGTTTGCCAGAGACCATCTGGATGTCATGTGGTCAGATGAGACTAAAATGCATCCCAAGAACACCATACCCATTGTGAAGCATGGGGGTGGAAATATTATGCTTTGGTGCTGCTTTTCTGCAAAGGGGACAGGAAATGATGAATGGGGCCATGTATCGTGGAATTTGTTGCAAAAACCTCTTTTCATCAGTGAGAGTATTGAAATATGACTGGATCTTTCACCATGACAATGATCCTAAACACACCACTCAGCGTTTGACCAACAAAGGTTACATTACAAAGTATTGAAATGAACTTTTGTTATTCACCAAATACTTTTTTCTGCACCATTAAACAAATGCATTCTTTAAAAATCATACAATGCGATTTCCTGGATATTTTTACATTCTGTCTTTCATCTATTTAAGTGGGACAACTTGAAAAAAAAGTGGCTGCCAAATACATTTTTGCCACAAACTGATTGTTACCTAGGTTCATTTGTTGATAAGCATATATGTGTTGTGTTTTCTATGAATGCACAGTACTCCAATATGACATAAGATTATACGTACAATACACTGTGCTTTTAAACCTTTAAACCATTCCATGTTATACATATCTGTATGTGGTAAAGGTACATATGTGAAATGAAGTGAAAGCGAAATTGTCATCGTGAACAAACTCCAACACACACAAAGTGCACAACAACAAAATTTGACCACATCATATGTAAGTAATGAAGTAAGTAAGTCACTAAGTAAGTACATTTTATTTGTATAGCATCTTACATGTTGTCACAAAAAAACAGAATCCTGGTCCAAGCCCCTACTTAGCAAGGCAAGGATGGCAGAGGCACGAAAAAACTCCCTAAGTCTCAGAAGGGGAACCCATCATACTCTGGTCCGCACCAGACAACAATTAGCTGAAGGAAATGAAACAGGTTTCCAAAGCATCTAATCATCTACAGGACATAATTATGTTAAAAGAACTGGAGCCCTTCTCTGATGGACAAAGACACAGTGAGAACATGTGCTGTGGTCCGACATTTCCAGAAAATTTGATGCTGAATTCTCATTGCCATAGACAAAATTCAGATTGTTTTCAGCAAAAGGTGCAAAAGTCAATATATGTCATGGTATGGAGTATATTAATGTGTTGAATGTATTTCAGGAATAAAATTCTAAATGTTTTTGTATTTACAAAATACATGTACGGTGGATAATGAAAACATAAAAGCATTGGAAGAATATTTTATTGCGTTAATATAAAGGTGAATTAACCAATAGAATTAACAAATTAGAGATTGTTGTTTTAGTGCATTTTGTAAAATGTGCCAACTTTTCCAGAAACTGGGTTTGCACAATATGACATTGTTATGACATTTATTAATTGTACACCAATTCTGTTGTCACAATGTTAATGGCAGCAAGTGTTTTCTATTAAAAGCAAAAATAATGGAATTACAGTATGTTTGTATGTCAACAGCAAAGAATTGCCTAGGCCTTATGGGGTTAATAAAGAATACACCAGTAATGTAAAGTGCAACAATAAGTGTGATGACAGTATAATGTGTGATGTTCTTCAGCGAAACAGGTGTTTCCTTGTATTCACTCAGATCCTTGTTGCTCTTCGCCATCTTCACTTCAAAAACATCGTACACTGTGACCTTAAACCCGAAAATGTCTTGCTGGCATCTGCTGACTCTTTCCCTCAAGTGAGTAGCATTCTGAAAAACATGGCCATTAAGAGACACTGAATAAAGTGGGGAAACAGTAAAATAAACATGAATTAATCTGCTTTTATAAGAGCAAAAGAATAACAATGGGAGATGATAATTACAGTTTAGTCTGTGTATGGTTCACAGTGTGTGTGCCTCTCAGCAATGAAAGCCTGCTAAATTATCTCCCCATTGTTTCAGCCATCTACAGTGCAAAGCTTTCTCTGGAAGTGCTCAAGCAGAGTGATGATTCACTGTGTTTGAGCACCAGCAAGTATCTCAGAGGAATACTAAACAAATCACATTCGCATTTTGTAACACAAATATTTTTCTCCATGAACATGAACTAGAATAGCAAAGCGAGAACAGCCATCACTTGAACTGCAGACATTAATGAATTATATTTGAGGGGTCCTGTGATGCCAAGAACCCCCCACCATGCTGTTCTTTCTTTTGTGCAAGTAAATGTTTTAAAAGTGAAGGGGGTAGATCAGCAGGAGAGCACACTGTAACCACATTTAACTGTGTGATAATTTCATTCGAGTTCAGTTCAGTCCCTGGCAACTGCTCATTATGGTGTCTGTTGTGGAGGGGGGGTTTGGGAAAGAAATAATGGATGCTATTTGTTGTTCCCCAGTCAAGTAAAAGAACGGTATATTTCCAGTGTCAGGCTCTGGCTTAACTCTCACTGATCACTTGTTGTCTTCCACAGGTGAAGCTGTGTGATTTTGGCTTTGCCCGCATTATCGGGGAGAAGTCATTCAGGCGCTCAGTGGTGGGCACCCCAGCCTACCTGGCCCCAGAGGTGCTGCGAAACAAGGGCTACAACCGTTCACTGGATATGTGGTCTGTGGGGGTAATCATATATGTCAGTCTGAGTGGGACATTTCCATTCAATGAGGATGAGGACATTCATGACCAGATCCAGAATGCTGCCTTCATGTACCCACCTAACCCATGGAAGAAGGTTACCCCAGAAGGTAGGCTTGGATTAGATGTATTAATTGTATGTGTGGTCAAGAGAGGATGTACAATTCAACACATTGAAATGGAAGCTGTTTTTATAAGCGCATTGATTGCTTTTGTATGCAAAGCTAACTGGAGTGCTTTAGTGTATCTCTGAAATACATTCTTAAAAATAAACACTTTGAAATAACTTAAATAACTATACAAATCAATGTAAAAGTTTTTAAAAGAGTTAAAGGTTTACCCCAAAGCTATACATCCAAAAACAAATTATTTTGGCAGGTGTTAGGCAGTGACATCATTAATGACAAAAGACAGTAGTCTTAAATGTTACTTGCATGCAGTAGGAAAATCCACAGGACAAGCATGTGCTACAGAATACAATTTTAAAAGAACATTTAAGCATAATTATCCAGATTATAAAGATCATTGACATATGCCGGTAGCAGAGAATGCACTTTTTAAAGCTTTAGGAAGACCAAATTACACAAAACAGAGGCTGAATTATTGGCCTTTTTGAATCTTTGTAAGGTACAGTGTTTAAAACCTAACTCCACATGGATGGAAATGGTGAACTCTTAAATATAGAAATTTTCAAATTAATATATCATTCTACCAATAGAAAGGTCCTCACTATGATTTTCCCCATAACCCAGTAGCACCATGTTTAAAGACTTAATATAAAAACTCAACTCAACTGTTCACAGAAGTATATCTGTGAAGGTTATACCAGAATTAGCATTCGGACTTTTACTTTTGTTTAACCAAATCACTTAAGAGCATCCTCTTAGGCAAGAATGATGTTAATATTATTCAATTTCTCTGAAAGACTGATGGCTTTACCAGTGTGCCTCAGTATTAAATGATTGTGTTAGCTAACTAATATAATGTGTTCACTTTACATCAGCATTGTACAAACTTGTGTCATTGCAATTAACTCTTATATTTTAACAATATTTAATTAATAACTTCAAAAGGCGAGACAGTTTTACAGTTTTACAGTGTTGCTTGTTATTTATTTTGTACTATTATTCCCCATCTGGAAATTATTCTCTTCAGTTTACTCATCCGAGGTTATAGCACATGCACTCAGAGCAGTATAGTGCCACCCAGGGAGCAGCCATCCCAAGTCTTCTGGCTGGTTCTAGGAATCGAACCCACAACCCTTTGGTCACAAATTCAACCTATTAGGCCACAGCTGTCCCAAAGAGCAATGTGTCAAAAGTGCATCAAGTCTCTATACAAGAGTGTAACCCCTCTAGTATACTTTTGTATAAGCTAGTAACCACTAGCAAAGCAAGCTTAGTAACTGTACCATATTCCGTTAAATGAATTTGATTTGCTCTTTCAGGTAAACTTGTTGAGTTAGCTTGTTTATCAGCCGTTTATGATTCTGTATGCCAGAATACTAGTAGATTGTGCCAGCAATAAACTGTAGCAAAGCTGTACTAAAGTTCTCTACATAGGCCAGTGGTGGCAACTGGAAGGTGATGGGTTAAATGTCACATTTAGTTGTGGAGCACTGTGTGATGCTGTGTTCACAATGACAAATAGTGACTTTTAGTACATATAATCCTAGACAGCTATTTGAATCATGTTTATTAGGCCACTTTACTACCAAAGAGTAGCAGGGTTGCAGTGGTGATGTGAATGTGCTGAATCTCAAAGTGTCTCCAAAACTCTGACTTTATTAAGATAGCATGCAGAGTGTGTAAATGGGTTTTGCAATGTTATTTCAGCTCCTCTGTTTAATTAAAATGCTATATTTTTTTTTCTTTTAAAATTGTCTGAGGAGACTATGCAGCCTCTGTCTCTAAACAGCACAAATTAATTATTTACTGGATTTTCTATTTATGTATTAGTTTATCTTAAATAATGTTTCATTGTAAAAGTGTTTGGTTTCTTAGGCTGTGGTAATTGATTTAGTTATTGTTTTGAGTTTGTAATAATGAGGCTGAACATGCCTCAATGTTATGTTATAAAATATTAGCAAAAGCACAACATGATGTTGTATTTGTTCATGCTATATATTTACATATTCATGCATATCTTTTATTTACCTTTTGGTTATGGGATTTTAAAAAAAACATTAAAATGTTCATTTTGAGGTTGTTTAGGAAAAGTTATAGAACTTCTCTGCATTAATTGAGCTGAACACAAACTCGCGCCTCATGAAAAGAGAGGGAAGGAGAGTGAGAAGGCCTGAAAGCAAGGGGGAGGGAAAAGGGAAAAAGGAAAGCGGGAGGGTTAGGGTTTAAGAAAGACATTTGCAGGAGTGAGCTTAATTTTTGTCATGGCCCATTCATGTGAGTAACGCCCGCCGATTGCTGGGACTAAATCACAGGGGGTCTTGAGGTTAAGAACCCTTGGCAGCTCTCAGAGCTCTGTGACCCCTGAAATAATGTTAACATGATGTTGGTTTTGCTCATTATCCCTCTGAGCTTCAAATCCTTCAGCTTTCCCACCGTGGCCTGGCCACTGACAACCTGCTTTGTTGTTCCAGCAATTGACCTCATTAATAACCTGCTGCAAGTCAAAATGAGGAAGCGCTACAGCGTGGACAAGTCCCTCAGCCATCCTTGGCTACAGGTCAGCCCCTGCTTCCACTCTGCATGGCCCACAGAGCAAGTACAAGATAGTTTTTGTTGTGTTTGTCAAGAGTTCAAACTGGTGAAGGTGAGAATAGTCTCATGCCACTACTAAAATCTTGTTTTCATGTTTTGTGATGATATGGCTTATTTTATAACATATTATATATTATATTAACATATAACATATTATATATTACAACAATATATATATATATATATAAACAGTATAACAGTCGTATGTATATACAGTATAACATGTTAGGCAATTTAACATATTAATCCCAATTTTTACTTCAGCATGTAACAAATACAAAAACAGGTTGGGTTTGAAAAGCAGATAAAGAACACTACCTTGTCATCTCTGCAAACCATTCTTTATCCAAGCTATAGCTTCCCTGACTTGTCATTTTCTTTACTCAGTTGCAGGGTGAATTCTTACAGGCAATTATTTGGATGAAACATTACTGTTGGTCTGGGATGTGATTATTCTTTTCTTATCAGTTATATATGACCTGTCACAGTTAGTGCAAGACCTGATCACAATTATTTAGGCTGACTGCAATTATTTTCCACAATCACTGGCTTTCATAAAGATGCGTTCATGTGCAACAAACAAAATGGATACAGACCCCATATGGAAATATATAAAATAAAGTCTACCATTTGTAAATTGAATCTTGAACCTTAATCTTGAACATTTACTTAATTTACCACAGAACAAAGAAATTACTTTTAATGGTTTGGCCGGCCAACTTGATTGCATTGCTTTAAAATATCAATAAACTCTTAATTTGGTGTCTGCAAGACAGCAACCTATATCATTTTACACAACTCATACCGTTTTTAAACATTCCACAATGAGCTGGTGAATTTGTGAATTTGGTAACATATAAGGGCATCATGATAGGGTATAAAAGGAACATTCACCAATGGCTCAGTCTTTGCAAGCAAATGTTGGCCATGGCTTACCACTTCTTGCCAAACATTGTGACAGATCTGTAAATCAGTTCAAAAAGAATATGTTTTATATTGTAAGCTTGATTGTGCATTAGAAAGCATCATATCTTTACTGTAATCAATAGAGTTGCTTGAAAACTAGTGTCACATCCTGTTGCTGTGTTATGAAGTGCAACCTGAAACTATATTTCCAAAGTTCTGTGTAGAAATGTTACCGAGTACTCTGAGCCTTTTAAATGAAATGTGGTCACATGAATCTTTCAGTTTGTTTTTAGGGAAAACAGACATTAAGTTATTTGTGTCAAAGATTTAATGAACCATCCAAAGTATTATCAGCTAAACGCTAACACCTTTCATAGTATGGGGGCACTAATGCCCATAGCATGGGTGACTTACATATGTGTTAATATGGCATTGATGCAAATGCACAGACTAAGATTTTAGAGAGATGTATGCTTTTCACCAAGATTACATCTTTTTGCAGGAAGTCCATAGTGATTTCCATGACAATGCCAGACAATATCAGACAATGCCAGTCCTCATTCTGTGCATAATAAAACAGTTTGGATTCATAGGCACAGAATGCAGGTGCTTGACTGGCCTGCTAAGTAAATCAGACAACAGTGTCCATGGACCGTTGAGCAACTAAAGTCTTCAATCAACCACAAATGTGAAATAATGCACTTGCAACAATAATTATCCTCAGTTCTCAAACAATTAAGAAGTGTAATTAAAAGGAAAGGTGATGTAACTCACTGGTAAACAATAGTTAATGTTTAGCAACAAAAAAGCATTTAAGTTGATTAGTGAAAACACTGGACATTGTATTTTGTCCAGTGTTCTTGTGTCCTTCAGTGTCAATTTAGGTATATTGAGGTTTACAACGGTTCAAGAGAATTAAGTCACATTCGTTGTTGTTGTTGTTTTTTTTTAACAAAATGTAAAATATTTCCAGAAAGGAGATTGGTAAATGAAAACAGCATTTATTGAGACACATCATGAGTCTTACAAAAAACAACAAACATTGTGACTAATGCTTTAAGACATTTACGGGTTTGTTCATTTGTTAGCTAGGTAACACTTAGGTCAATTTAATTGTTTATCATGATTATTCATGACAATAAAAACTTAATTAACCTTTTCATGATTCCTTTCTGAAAAGGCAAAGCTTACTACTGCATTGTGGAAAATGTGTAATGGTAATTTACTCTTCCAACAGGACTACCAGATGTGGCTGGACTTGCGAAACCTGGAGTGTAAGATGCAAGAGCGATACATCACACACGAAAGTGATGACATGCGCTGGGAGCATTTTGCAGAGCAAAACGGCCTGCAATACCCTGCCCACCTAGTCAACCCCCATGCTGACATCCGTGAGGAGGTGGAGTCTGAAGAGGCCATAATGAGCACGCTCAGTGATCGAGTCAGTGTGCTATAAATTGCTTCCTGTCCCTTTATGAGCACAAGACTAAAGCCAACTGCACACTCCCCAAACAAAACACCAGACAAAGCATACTGTCAGAACAAGGCAAGCATAAACACAATTACTTTTCATACACACATTAAAACTGCTTTACTGAACTTTATTACGCATGGAATGTGAGTAAATTTCTCCAAATACTTAGTGCCTAAAGAGCAGGTTTAATAATCACAACCATTCCAAAGCACATTTCCCAAAACTCACTATTTTGTGTAAAGCTACAATACTGAACAAGACACATTACAACGAGTTTTTTAGCAGAAAGAATGAAGTAAAATGTGTTATCTATATATTTGTGTATTTTTACAACAGCTGTATGTAAGACTAGCATTAGAAGCATTAATATTATTGTTTGTATCATTTCAGTAAAAAATATAATTTATGACTGACCTGTTCTGGAAAACACACATTTCTGAAACCACTCAAAATGAATGTGCGGAACGAATGAGTCAAAGCCTACCACAGTGTGGTGGGGATAGTTGCCTTAGTTGATACATAATTAAGAGATTGTAAACACAGAAAGTCCTTGCAGCTTTTGTGGTGCCATTGTGCATATGGACATATTTGTGTGTGTTTGTGTGTGTGTGTGTGTGTGTGTGTGTGTGTGTGTGTGTGTGTGTGTGTGTGTGTGTGTGTGTGTGT
>JBBIGC010000001.1:40116407-40128455 GCA_037576955.1 Lepidarchus adonis
TATATACACTCTGGGTGCTTATCTATGCAGTGGTACATATAATTTATACAGTGATGTGAAAAAGTACTTTTTTCCATGTTTGTCACACTTTAATTTTTCAGATCATTAAGCAAACTTAAATATTAGTCAAAGACAACACAACATTTTATTATTAATGGAGAAAAAATTTCAAACCTACATGGCCCTGTGTGACAAAGCGATTACGCCCCACCACCCCACCCAGTTAAAACTTTGCTTAACATTGGTTCTTCACACCTGAGTTCAACATCTCTAGACACACTCAGAGCTAATTACTGCCACACCTGTTCTCAATCAAGAAATCACTTGAAAATACCTGCCTGACAAAGTGACAAAGTGAAGTAGACCAAAAGATCCTTAAAAGCTAGACATCATTCCAAGATCCAAAGAAATTCAGGAACAAATGAGAAAGAAAATAATGGAAATCTGTCAGTCTAGAAAAGGTTATAAAGTCATTACTAAAGCTTTGGGATTCCACAGTGAGAGCCATTATCCACAAATGGGTAAAACATGGAACAGTGGTAAACTGTTGGCCAACCAAAATTATGCCAAGAGCGCAGCGACAAATCATCCAAGATGACACAAATGACCCCACAACAACATTTAAAGAACTTCAGGCCTCACTTGCCTCAGTTAAGGTCAGTGTTCATGACTCCACCATGAGAAAGAGACTGGGCAAAATGGCCTGCATGGCAGAGTGCCAAGATGAAAACCACTGCTGAGCAAAACGAACATTAATGTTTGTCTCAATTTTTCCAGAAAACATCTTTATGATCCCCAAGACTTTTGTGAAAAAAACTGTGTGGACTGACAAAAGGACGGTGTATTTACTGTATTTAATGTAACTTGTGTCCCATTACATCTGGTGTAGAAGTAACACTGCATTTCAGGAAAAGAATATCATACCAAAAGTAAAATATGGTGGTGGTAGTGTGATTGTCTGGGGCTGTTTTGCTGCTTAAGGGCCTGGAAGACTTCATGTGACTTCTGCCGTCTACCAAAAACTCAAGCAATCTATTTGTGACCTCAAGCTGAAACGAACTTGGGTTCTGCAGCAGGACAACAATCCAAAACACACCAGCAAGTCCACCTCTGATTGGCTGAAGTAAAACAAAATGGAGACTTTGGAGTGGCTTTTTAAAGTCCTGATATGAATCCTGTTGAGATGCTATGACAGACCTTAAAAAGGCGGTTCATGCTCAAAAACCCTCCATTGTGGCTGAATTCCAACAAATCTACAATGATGAGTTTGGGCTAAAAATCTTCCACAGTGCTGTAAAAGACTCATTGCAAGTTCTTGCAAACACTTAATTGCAGTTTTTGCTGCTAAGGGCCCAACCAGTTATAAGATTTAGGGGGCAAATACTTTGTCACACAAGCCCATGTAGGTTTGGATTTTTTTCTACCTTAATAATAAAATGCAAATTTTGTGTTTACTTGTGTTGTCTTTGACTAATATTTAATTTTTTTTGATGAACATAGAAAAAAAAAGAAATCAGGAAGGGGACAAACAGTGTTTCAAAGTAGGAATGGTGAACCTTTCATCATAGGCCTTGTTGACTCCTCTGCAAATGTAGCATTTATGGTTGTGGCCAAAAAGTTACATTTTAGTCTCATCACTCCAAATGACTTTGTGCCAGAAGGTTTGAGGTTTGTCTCTGTGCTGTTTGACATATTGTAAGTGGGAAACTTTGTGGCATTTGTGTAGTAATGGCTTTCTCCTGGCAATTCGACCATGCAGCCCATCTTTTTTCAAGAGCCTCCTTATTGTGCATCTTGAAACAGCCACACCACATTTTTCAGAGAGTGCTGTATTTCAACTGAAGTTATTTGTGGGTTTTTCTTTGCATCCTGAACAATTTTCCTGGCAGTTGTGACTGAAATTTTTATTGGTCTACCTGACTGTGCTTTGGTTTTAACAAAACCCTTAATTTTCAGATTTTTAATTAGAGTTTGAACACTGCTGATTGGCATTCGCAATTCCTTTGATATTTTCTTATATCCCTTTTCTGTTTTATAGAATTCAACTACCCTTTTCCACAGATCCTTTGACAATTCTTTTGTTTTCCCCATGACTTAGAATCCAAAAAACATCAGTGCAGCACTGGATGAAAGATGTGAGGGTCTGTTAGAAGTCCAGAAACTCACTGACCCTTACATCATTCAAACATGTTTGTTTCAAGTTGTGTGCACGTTATCCGGTCAAACTTTTGATCAGGATCATTTTGGTAGTTTATATTGTCATTATGATTTTAAAAGAGAGTTATTATTATAAAACACAGTTATTTAGTAATACAGTTAGGGCCAAAACTATTTGGACAGTGACACAAGGTTTGTTATTTTAGCTGTTTACGAAAACATATAAATCTGCTTTAATCAGAAAGCTGAAAAAACAAGGCTGCATGGGCTCTTCCCTCATTAACATGTCATCAAGCAGTTTAAAGGTCTGGAGTTGATTCCAGGTGTGGTGTTTGCATTTGGAAGTGGTTGCTGTAAACACAAAATGCGGTCAAAGGAGCTCTCAAAGGAGGTGAAACAGACCATCCTGAGGCTGAAAAAGAAGAAAAAATTCATCAGAGAGAGAGAAGAAATGTTAGTAGTGGCCAAATCAACAGTTTGGTACATTCTGAGAAAAAAAGTGTGCACTGGTGAGCTTGGGAAGTCAAAAAGGCCTGGACATCTATGGAAGACAACAGTGTGCATGATCAAAGAATCCTTTCCATGGTGAAGGAAGACCCCTTCACAACATCCACTCAATTGAAGAGCACTCTCCAAGAAGTAGGTGTATCAGTATCAAAGTCTAAATAAAGAGAAGACTTAATGAGAGTAAATGCAAATGATTCACCACAAGGTGCAAACCATTAATCAGCCTCAAAAATAGAAAGACCAGAATTGATTTAGCCAAAAAACAGCTGAAGAAGCCAGCCCAGTTCTGGAACAGCTTTGGACAGTTGAAACCAAGATCAACCTGTACCAGAATTATGGAAATAAGAAAGTTTGGAGAAAAATTGGAAAAGCTCATGATCCACAGCACACCACATCTTCTGTAAAACATGGTGGAGGCAGTGTGATGGCTTGGGGATACATGGCTTCCAATGGCACTGGGTTACTTTTGTTAATTGATGATGTGATAAAAGACAGAAGCAGCCGGATTAATTCTGAAGTGTATTACAGTACAGATGAGCAATGATCCAAAACATACTGCAAAAGCAACTCAGGAGTTTTTTCAATCAAAGAAGTGGAATATTCTGCAATGGCCGAGTAAATCAACATATCTCAACCCAATCGAGCATAAGATTCACTTGCTACATACAAAACTTAAAGCAGAAAGACCCACAGCCAAGCAACAACTGAAGACAGCTGCATGGGTTCCAGACTTCAGGCAGTCATTGCCTGCAAAGGATCGTCAACAAAATATTGAGAAGTATCATTTTACTTAGGGTTATGTTTATTTGTCCAATTACTTTTGAGCCCCTGTAATGAGGAGTGTTTGTATAAAAATTGCTGCAATTCCTATATGTTTAATCATATATATTTGTTCACCCCCTTGAATTCTGCACTTCAATTCTGTTGTAGTTGTTTGATTTCAAATCCAATGTGATGGCATGAAGATTGTGTTACTGTCCAAATATATATGGGCCTAGCTGTAAATGGCTTCAGCCAACCACTAACCATGAGTGAAAGAAAGGTTTTTGTCAGGGTATGTGAACTTAAGAGCACAACTGTATATATATACAGTATATATATATGGGAATGTGGCTTAATACCTTTAAGCCCTACCCACTTATAATCTTATAATGCTTATAATCCATATGGTACTATGAGATTCAAATAATACTATTGAAATGATGTTTGTTTTTGTAACATTCTTGGACATTTGGATATGTAATCTCAATTTTAACAGTACTGGCTGATTTGAGAAATACAACTAAATAATTAAAACAGGAGAAAAGACTTTCTGAAGAAATTCTTCTGTTAAATTTAATTCTACAAAAATGTGATTTCTGGTCAGGAATAAAATAGGACACCCAGACTTTTATTCCCAATTAAAATGGCTCAAATCACACACAGGTGTAGCACATCAGGTGCACAAGATCAGAACATTGTTATTCAGCATTATAGTTTCTCTTATTTAAAACTCACACACTGAGTTTGGTGTGTTTGAATGTTAAGGTGAGGGTGAACACCATGGTGAGATCAAAATAGCTATCTAAGGCCTTCAGAAAGAAGACTGTAACAGCTTATAAGTATGGTTAGGGATTTAAAAAGATCTCAAAAGAATTTGCAATTAGCCATTCCACCAAAGCATCTCACTGTTATTTCAGCGAAGGGGGGTAACACTAGTTATTAGATGGTAGGGTGTCTGTACTTTATCCTCAGTTAGGATACATATTTTTGTTTAATGAATTTATCAAGGTCAATAAAATCCCTTTTTTTTGTTCCTCAGATAAATAAAAACAAGATTAGATATTGACATGTGAACATTTCTTAATAAAGAACTGAATATTTAATGGGGTCTCCATTTTTTCACATGACTGTATAAAGAAAATCTTTATCAATTACACAACTACTAGAGCACAAAAGACAGCATCACTTATGTACTAGTCCAATTCTGCTAAGTTAAAACAATTCTTTATGAACAGATTCTCTTATAGCTGGTTTCTATGTCTCAATTAAGTCTGGGTCTTAGTAAGTGTAAACACTGGCTGAACTAGTTTAAACACTTTGTTTTGTAAGTGAGTGGACAGACTTAGTATAATTGGGCTCTGTTGATGGACAAGCTCCAAATGCAGAAACTAGAGAGAATCAAGGAGGATTTTCTTCCATCTTGCATTTAGACATTGTGACTAGCTGTCTAATTATTGAGGCAAATTTCTGTGTCACAAGAGTCAGAATGATACATAATCTTAATAAATGATAGTGTTTTGAAATGGATTATATCCTTTAGTGTATTTAAAAAGCCATACATCATTCTGACCACTGCTCTGCTGTTTTATTTTGATAAGGATATAATTAGGGCACAGTGACAGCTTTTTAAAGACTTGAGTGAGTGATACATTGAGTATATCCACTTTGGTAATCAGTTGTTTGATTTTATAATGAAATCATGACAAGTAAAATGCACAAACCAGACCAGAGACTTCAGTGCAGACATTTAAACCAAAATGCAAGCTAATTTTGCTCTTCTGCATTTCAAACCTTATATTGCTCTGGGTTGTGAGGTAATTAAACTATAAAAACTTTAAATTATGAATGTATCATTTTAAAGGATGTGCAATGTCCACTGACATTGCATGTTTTATAGCATTCAGTTCAGACAATCCAAGATCAGTGAAAATTATTATAAAATATTTTCCTATGACAAAACCTACATCACTGTTATATTCCTAAATAAAGTATTGCAATATTTTAAGGCAGTGTTAACTGCAGTGATGGGATTGCTATAGCCATGCAAACATTCACTTAATGATCACATAATTTGCCACCACTACCTGTCATCTGATCATGAATATTGTATCACATACTGTATTTCACAGTAGTGAGTGTTGGCTAAATTATGGCTTCGGTATGAAAGTGTCTGAGGGTACTGTCTCAATAACTTTCTTTTCAAAGAATCATGTCATGTTTTTCACCCCATAAACACACTGGAGCTCAGTAAATTAGAACAGGAGATTTAGCTCTCACCGCATTTCTAAAGAGCGGTTGACGGGTCACTGGGCTCTCTGCACTAACCTCTTGAAGCAGGCATCAGGCACTGTGTAATTAGATGGCTGTAATTACCACTATGCCATTTCAAATGTCCAGCGTTAGGCATTATTATCAAGAAGCAACAAACACCCGGAGAGGTCACTGTGCAATTACTCAAAAGTGAAGATTTTTTAGCTGTGTATTTTTATAATGACAGGAACAATAAGAACCTTTATCCAGTCTTTGGTCAGTTATTTTTTATTATCACTGGCTGTGCAACTGTAACTGACTCTGGGGAAATTTCTCTTCGAATATTTTTTGTTTCTAAGATTAAAGATTACACATTATATTACATTGTAAATATGTTAGTATATCTGCTGGCACAGTTTAGCCAGAGTGACGGCTCTGTTTTCTAAAATGTTCAGGATCCCTTGTGGCAACACTACAATATCAGGCTGTAAATTGTTTGTTATATTGTTTACAAACACTGGATCCAGAACCCTCCTACTTTGGCTCATGATACAGTGCAATAGCTGCTCTCTACAAGTTGAATATGTTTTCATTCAACATTTTGCTTCTTGTATGATAATCACTAAAATTACTTAAAATCTCACCAGTTAAGCAACTGAAGGAATAAACTTAAACAGATTTATCCGTCATCCTAAATGTACTCAAATAGCCAAAGATTGCATTCTTTAGGCAGTAACAAGTTGTTATGCTGAAATAGAATTGCTTGTGTGGTTTCTGGCATTGTATTAATTATTGGTGTACAAATAAACAAAACTGCAGAAAAAAATAAATGTTCAAAGTGACTGATCTCTCACCTATCACATTTAAACTACATGCCTGGTATTGTGCAGGTCGCCCATGCTATTAAAACAACTCTGACCTGTTGAGCCATGGATTTCCCAAGACCTCTAGGTGTACTGTGGTATCTGGTACCAAGAAATTACCAGTGGATTTTTAGAGTAAGTTATGGGAATGGCATCCTTCATTCTTCAGGTGCATGTTAAGCTTTGGGCACCCATGACCCAATGACTAGTTTACTAATTGCTTTTCCTTAGTCTATTATTGGTCTAGTCATCACAATTTGGGCCTTGCAATGTCACTAAGAACCCTATGCTTGTCCATTTTCCTGCTTCTAACACATCAAATTCAATTACCAACTGTTCACTGGCTAATATATGCCACTCCTTGACATGCCAGACAAGACAACAAGATAATCAATGTTATTTGTTTCACCTGTCACTTGTTTGATGTCATAGATAATTAGTAAATGTTGATTAAGAGACAATAAATACTTCAAATATCTAAAGTTTGGTTGAAGAGATGTATTTTGTCAAAGAATAACTCAAGTCAAATTGAGCAAATTGTATGTAAGCATGCATTAATTTGGTCAGGGGTGAACAAATAAATGTATTATACAGTTTTGGAGCTATATTGCACAATTATGTTTAAAAAGTATCCATATTTATCTTAGAGTGCATAAAGTGATGATGTACAGTTCTTCTGTTTCTCTATATATTTTAGTTAAAGGTTAATCATGGGGCGACCACATAATAAATATTACTTAATAGCTTGACATCGTTTAAGGCAAGTGTGTGATTATATACATTTGTCATATTCGAAATGCTAAACCATTGCCTATAAGCTTCAATAAATCGTTACCTATACTCACACTGCTATTAAGTTATGGTTTGTTCATTCCTGAGACTTTATTTTGGAAACATTCTTAAAAACCATCAAGAAATTAAAAATGCACCATTTGTAAATTATTTGAAAGTTTAAACTATTTGAAAGAAAACACAGCAGCCATCATTCAAGTGACCACATGCTTTGCCTTCACTTTTGGGTCTCCTTTCATAAGTGATGTATGAATGAAGTCCTGTGTCTGATGCTAGCTATGACTTCCTTGTCAAGCCTCCAGTTCAACACACACATCAGCACCCTGCTGAACCATTGTGGTCTGAATTCTTATCACCACACTGGGCATTCCTTTCACATTTGTACAGGACCAATGGTAGCTCAGCATGTTTTCTCTCCAACTCATCCAAGGCCCTACTTTTTCTTTCCCACTCCTGTATATTTTTTCATGCTAGCCATTCTCTCCATTCAACATTCATTTGTATAGTTTTCTGGTGAATCTTACAGTAAACATCTTGGCATAATGTCACCCATCTGTTGTCATGCCTTCAGATCTAAAAATAATCTGGACTGCTGACAAACAGTATGGATTCACCATATCCCAGATATTACCTGCTATTTTCAACTTTTGGAAATGGCTTGATGCTTTAGAGGACAGATCTGAATGGGGCTTCAGTTATTCTTTGTCTAGAGTTTCTGCCATGCATGCAGTTCAGTTGCAAGCTTGGAGAGAGACTCTGCGGGAATTAGCAGCAGGAACAACACTCCAGGCTCTCAGATAATGGACTTGGTGAATGTCCACCATCTGGTGTTTGTTTAATACACAGTGAAGGTCAAATGGCCTGCGATCCTTTTCTACTCTCTCACATTCATGCCTTGAATTGAGAAAAAATAATTGATTTTGCTCCTCTATTGGATAATTTTTGTTTCATGGAGCTCAGTTTGATAATGACAACAACCTTATTGCTTAAAAAGGCACTCAGAGGAACTAAAGCAACCTGAATCCAGCCTGGGAAGTTATTGCTTGGCACTGTCCTATTTGATCGAAGCCCCCTCAGAAAAAAAATCCACTACAGGAATCTGGTAGCTTTGTCTAATAATAATTGGGTATTTCATTTTTAGCCTTTTCTGCCATAAGGCTTGTGTTTTAAATGTTTTATAGCTTGACTGTATCTGAATGTCAAAGCACATCTAACTTAAAACATTTCTTTTTGCCATCTTATTGATTTCATTCATGGTAGTTATACAGTATTATGCATTTTCCATTTCTTGCTGTGGCATGCTGTGTTAAATGACTGAATGGACATTCATTGTACCTCTCAGTTTTATTCATGAGGCTCTCAGTTGCATCATGTACCCAGGCGTGTTTGGCCTTGTCCTTATTGGAGGAAGTTACACATGCTAATGATGTGTAAGTGCTAGACTAGAGAGTAAAACATGACAAACAGTGGAACCAAGCGAGAAAAGGACACGTGCAGAGTCTCATTTGGCAACAAGGAAGGGCTTTCGTTTTTGTGCACAGTATACACATTTTTATGCTATGATCTATACGTTTATTAGCTACAGTTTTATTTCATGATAATCATGTGTACAGTCAGAAACAAACACTATTGAAGTGGACTTTATTCCCACATAGATTAACAAATTAATGTAATTATACTATTCTCTTGTCAAGGTATCTGAAAATTACCTTGTCACCCATGTCATCTGACCATAGCATATATTTTTGGTTTTTTGATCCATTTGAGATTACCCCTATAAAATGTCTGTCCAGAATTGATTTATGTTTTTTTTTGTCAGTGCTGTGTCAGAAATAAATATTACATAGCTATTAAAATTCATATATTTCATTTGCAAATATATAATCTAAGGTAAACATTTAAACTTGAATCTGCCATCTCCAGTTCAAAATCCAGCTTTAAGTATTTAAGCTTGAATTCCTTTTCAAAACCATACAGTTTAGTCAGCCACAAACCTGAACCAGTCTTGATCTAGGATATAAACTTAAATATAATATTCTTTTTTTTACCTTTTTAAATTTGTTTTGTTAGGACCTGCTTTGTGCTGTCTAATTTGATACATGAATGAGGATCAAACAGTTTACTAACTCCTAGCAGAGCAGCAGCATTTTAAACACCCTGTTCCTTCTTTGAAGTTTACACACAAAGTTTAAGGAATTCTGTCTAAATTGTACATTTACAACAACATGTTTGACCTCTGCAATAAGTGGAGGTTATATATTACTTCTTCTGGGCTCTTTACCCCAAATCATATTTTTATAGCATGGTACATTAATATTTTCTCCTTTTTAAGCACTTTTTAAGTTAACAAATAACAAATATTTGTATTAATTAACCCCCAGTGAGTCAAATGTATTTAAATTTAGCATTTGGCTCCAATTGCTATGTGAAACTAATACAGAAATTATGTTCACCGCATTCTGGAGACATCAACATTCTTGCTAAATTATGCAGACACTTGCTTGAAGTTCTAGGAATTTTAACTGGGGCTCACTATTACCGCTAGTTTTGTTTCCCCAAATATGTCAAACAGCACTACAGCATGTGCAGGATCCAGCACTGTGAGTTTCATTGTGCAGTTGACTGAGACTCAAAAACTAATAGGCAAAACAATATTAAAATATTATATTTGAAATATTATTAAGTTATTTTCCAACAGTCTGTTTGACTCAGATATTTAAGCCTTAAAGATACGGAGTTAATATTTAGAATTTTTGTAAACTAGAAAACAAATTTAATAATTGCAATTTTTTTTCTTGTTTAAACCTAAATGTAGATTTATTGTAATACATTGTTATAGAAAAATCCAAACATGCACAAAACATATAATTTGTAAAATGAAGAATTTTAATTAACATATAGAACAGTAAAGGATTGTAACATTGTTTTGATGTGCATGTAGAAGGAGCTATTATCTAACTTGTAATATGTATTGAAATCTGAATGTGAAACAGTGATGGAATTTGATTAGATTTTGGAGTTTAATGTTGCCCCACTGTGATAAATTATTTGAAAGAGGGGAGGAATTATTTTAAAAGACATACCATAATGGAGACTGTGAAATAGAGGAAATGCAAAAAAGATTGCTGTAATTCAAAGTCTTTGGCAATGTTGCTTCAATTTCCAACCTTCAAAGGAAATCTTGACTAGAGTGAGAACCAGTGCACCACTTTTCACCACAGGTAGCGATATAATGCAGCTCATGATTAATTTTAATTAAACACATTTTGGAAAATGATATTGAATGTTTGAACCCCTGGTGCTTTAATTACTTCATTGCCTCTCAGCTCAAACTCTGAAATGTTGTGGCTTGGTGATGTATTGGACTATATCCTAAAAATAAAAAAAAAACTTTCACAGCAGGCATGCAGGGGGCTTCCTCTGGTTTCTATAGTTCATTTACTATTAGTCACCCACTACAAGACAGTTGAAATGAGTAAAATGATACCACTGTGAACGCTAATTTGCCACCAGACTAAAAGCTGTTAAACTCCTGGTTAATTTAGTATGGGCCTGAGACCAGAACGCAGTTGGAACTCTTGATGGCTCTGTGTCATTTTTCAAAGCCTAAAATAAATAGGCTTTTTCAGGATAAACAAAAAGAAAAATCCGATCATAAAGCATTGGAAAGTAAGAATCCTTTAATTCTGTAGTGTTGTTGTAATCTAGCTGCTTCTGCTACACCTTGATGAGTGGTGGAGAAAAGGAAACATCCTTGGCTTAATGCAGACTCAAGGGTTAAATCACATTTGAAGTGCGGTTAAGGGTGGAAAGAAGCCGGCACTACAAATGCTTAGGTTTGCCCTAATGGCCTGACAAATGCCAGGATTATTGGCTGTGTAGAGAGACAAATAGCAACAACAAAGGGTGTTGTCTTAAGCCTCTTGAATATTTCACACTTAAACAAGACAGTTCCAAGAAGGCCACTAACCTGTCTTTGTTTATGGGCAGGGAAGTTGAAAAAATTCAATGGAAAGATTACCCATACTTGAGCACTTCTAAGAGAGATTAATTGATAAGTTCCTGTTGTGGTTAAAGCAAGTACATGCAGCAAAGTGGAGCTAAGTGTTGTTAGCTGTCCTCCAAGGGTCCACGAGGAAGTTGTCTTACTGCAGGTGAACTTTGTTCACGTGAAATCATAGAGCTTGCATTTGCTTTTGAATTTTAGCTCATAATCTTTACAACAAACTGAGAATTTTACCAGTGTTGCACTGTGTCAAGTTTTATTATTTTGTAAAAAAAAAAAAAAAGCTTCATTGAATTGACACATTTTAAAGAAAAATCTTGTTGTCTAGAAACATTATTTGTATTTTGTAAATGTTTTCATGCCAGAAACAAACTAAAGCAAAGTTGAAACTGAGGCATTATTAGCAATTTGTTTCATTACATTTATTTCAATTACAGTTGTTTTTTTGCAAACTGAGGATACTAATTGTTGCAGTTTTACAAGTGAAATTTATGCCTATTAATGCCTGCAAATTTCAGCTGCTCTATGATCACTGTCATATGATTGTTCTCTTCATGATGAGATTTATTTTGAATAAGAGACAGACCAGTCTCTCTCTCACATACACACACACACACAAACACATGCACACACACAAACACACGCACGCACGCACGCACGCACGCACGCACGCACGCACGCACGCACGCACGCACGCACGCACGCACGCAC
>JBBIGC010000001.1:40137656-40147865 GCA_037576955.1 Lepidarchus adonis
TCTCTCTCTCTCTCTCCTCTCTCTCTCTCTCTCTCTCTCTCTCTCTCTCTCTCTCTCTCTCTCTCTCTCTCTCTCTCACTCACCAAGAGGTGGCCTGTGAAACAAAAAAAAACATGACTCCCACCCCCTTCGCCCCTCCCCCAAAGAGCTCACAGCCCACCCCCCACCCCCCACCCAAAAAAAAAAAAAAACCTTCGTCCCCCGTCCCCCGGTCCCTCCTTGTCAGGGCAAGGGGACGAGCTTCTCAGGCTTTGTGCAATTAAACACTCCATCTGTCTTAGAAGCCTTCGTCCTCCCAGTGCTTTCACAGCCTTTTCTAATTGCAAGTCTTATTAGAAATCAAGCGCTACACTGAAGACACAATGCATGAAATTTCAATGTTCCTTCTCTGAAAAAAAAATTGCTAATTGATGATTATGCCATAAGATGTTATCTGCATAATTTTCATTGTCCCTTTGGGAACGGCATTTTCTGCCTGATTGTAAAGCTCAACAGCTACTCCCACTGCTGTATTCACACAAAAATGTTCAAATACATATGTGCCTACACATACACGTACACACACACACACATATAATATATATATATATATATGATATATGTGACAATGTTTCCCTAGAGCACAAATGGTATGCTTCTTTTGATGTGTCTTCTTGAGGCGAAGTGTGAATTGAGGAAGGCTGTGAGCCAGATGGGACTGGAAGATCGGGTTACCTGTTATAGCTGCGCATCTGCCCTGGCAGTCAATCTCACTGATGTCTGTGACAGGTCGATGGAGCCCATGCAGGAAGAGCTAATGCAAGAGAGAGGAAGAGCGAATTGGGACGAGTCGCCCTCAAACCAGCAACACACACTCCTTTCTCGCAAAGGCACCCCCCACTACTTGTCTTCTGCTCCATCTCTAGTGTCTTGCACTGAACTGGACAGGACTTTAGTCAAGCTGTCTGAGTGGGCTGAAGCTGGTGGTGGTGGGGGTGGGATGCTTGTTGAGGGTAGCTACAGTGGGACAAAGGCAGAGCTCAGTTACACAAGAGGCCAGCAATGTGGCACCCAGTCAATACAAAATAGATTTCAAGAAGTCTCTTACATAAGTTTTTGAAATGACACGCACTGCTCCAGCCTTCTTTTTTGTCTGTAAACATGGTCTGGTGTATTATAACAGATTCCTTTCAAGAATGGCCCCTGGGAAGGCAAGACCTCATCTGCTGTGCTACTGCTTGACCATCTTTGCCAGAGTGCAAAAACAGCCCCATGTCTATTTTTTTTCATTTTATGTTTGCATGCCTGAAGTAATGGAGAATGGAATTAGTTAAAAGAAATCACAGTAGCAGAAGTCATACTTTTATGATTAACAAATAAACATTGCTAAAAAAAATTCCTCACCATTTGTACAGGCAAGTGTCATGAGATGGTTGTAGAATTGTCTTCAAAGCATTTCATCTGTCACCTTCACAAAGGCTAGAAAATGCCTCACGCACTTTTTCGATCTCTGAGAAGAAAGGGAGGCCCCTAACATGATACCAGGCCTTACTCAGCTATTTTTGATATTCCGCTCCTTATAAGTGATTTTAAAGTGGATTGTGCCCCCAGACAGTCAGAAACATTCCTGTCAGCTACTTTAACAGCAAATAGATAGCCTGATGAATTATGCATAAGAAGGCAATTTTCTCTCAGTCAGTGAGTCATCAATCACAAGGCTTGCTGAGGACCCCAGAATCGGTCGGCCCAGCTGTATTCACAGTTGCTATTATTGGGGGAAATGGTTGCCATTTACAAAGCCCTTCACCTCAGATAGCTGTACTGAGATAAAATTCCTGTCTTGCTGGTGTCTTTCATATCTCTCGTGTGTCATCTCTGGACCAATGTGTGGTGACCAGTGTGCTACTGATTTGCTGCTTTTTCTGGACATTTTAAAGGCACAAATTTCCTAACAGGAGACAGCTCTTTTTTTAAACAAAGGTGTATTTTCATAAAGAAAATCAATGCAAATATTTGCACATTTGGTCTCTTTTTTGTTGCTAACAGGGATGCGTGGCTGAAAAGACCCTCTTCAGAGCAGCAATTTGATCCATGATTGCATGCATTTACCCATGTAATTGAAATAATGAGAGATGATTGCTTTGAGCTATTAGTCATAAGTTCCTGATCTTTTTGTTTAATCCTGGCATCAGCTGTCAGTGTGCTGTAGGAGCTTTGGAGAAGATACACTGAGGATATCATTTGCATCACCTCAGACTGTAATTTTATTTTCTCTCCCTCTTTTTCTCTCTCACACTCTCACTTTCTCTCATTTTGACTCCCCAAGCTGATGCATACTCTTGTTTCTATACAACTCTCCCAGGAACAGAAGCGCTTTCGTGTTGTTTTGATAGGAACAAAGAAAGACAGAGCCCAAATATGCAAGCCTGTAGCAGCCAGGATGCTGTCAGCCATAAGCAAAATAAAAGCCTTGGCAGCAGATAGGAATATGTTAATTGATAATACTTGTACAGAGGCAACATGACTGAGCTACTCTTTTACAGAGCCCTTTACACCAGACGTTATACGTCGCCATTCTGATGACACACCCTCAAATGAACTATTAATTCCCCATTGTATTAGGACCAGCTGTCTGTGACTATCAAAATAACAAAGGAAAAAGAAGAAGGAGGGGGAGAAAAACACAAAATGGAACTGCAATTAATTACAATCATTATCTTCATGACAAATCAAAAGGTGTCAAGCTGTTTTCTAAATATTACTGTGCTTCCAGTGTTTGATTATGATTTTGACACAAGAAAATGCAGCAGGTATCATAAACATCTGGTAATTATGCAGAGACAAAACATTTGTAGTGTTTATATCAGCTGTGCAAAGCTGACTTGTTTAATTGGCTTGTTTTATTGTTTAGACTTGACTTTGTTTGATTAAAAATACATGCAAACTTTAATGTGTATGTAGTAAAGAAACAATAATGCCACATACTGTCAGTGTTTTGATTTTCACAGAGTATTTTTATCACAATATTAAAACTGTTGCAATTATTATTTTAGTAGATTTAATTGCATTTATCTGGACAATATTTGCTATGTTTATTCATTAAATAGTTGCTGGAGCTTATAAAAGATTTACTTGATTACATATGAATTCATTTTCAATCTCAACTGGTCAGCTCTCTGACCATTCAACGCAGATCCCTGATATTGCAGTGACATACTTTAATTTATTCATTAAGTAACATGTATACAGTAGAGGTATCAGGCAATCCTTGGAACCAAACATCCAAAACATTAAAAAAAATAAACTAAAATAAACTTGCATTACCGGTGAATTTACTGTAAACAAGTACAGATTCTTTATAGGGAGCAATACCTAATGTGTAATTTTTTTGCCAAATTATTTATTTGGTTTAACAAAAAAACATATATACAATATAAATTGTATCTTAACTTTTGCACATTTATGCATTATTATGCATTATTTTTACAAGTTACATTTACAACAACACCAAAAAATTTTGGTCTGCTAAATGACAAAACAACTACCACTAGTAATCACTGTAAATTACCTTTAGATTCCATTTTAAATGTAAACGTAAAAGGCCATCTAATAAACTTTTAGGTTCATTTGCTTTATGATATGAACAAAATACAACTACTAACCTTTGACATTGTTTTAAAAAACTGGGAACCAATAAATATTTGAATGGGTTCAATGGTTTCTTTCTAGCAAATTGTGCCCAGCAGTTGCACACATTTGTATACAGTAAGATTTTATATTGGCCACAGTCCTCAGACTAAGGCAATGCAGACTGGCTTACTGTTAAGTAAGCTATTCAAATATATCTAATATGATCTCTCCTGTCTTGCATCCTGTGTTTTGTAATATAAATGATATAATTATTTAACAATCACCTGTAAATGATTAAGAAGATGAAAATAATCTGAAGACATTCTCTTTTTGCTTGCATTTTTTGTGATTTTGGGGCCTCTGTAGATTCTACAAAATGTTCAGGAGGTTTGTTCTGAATGTATAAGCAATCTTTAAAGCTGCTGGTATTTTTCCACAAGATTGATAAAGCATTCAGCTGAAGGAACATTTCTGTCCTTCATGAGTGCTTGTATATTCTCTCTTATGCTTTGAACCCCATCCCTGCAATAAACGAGATTGACACCCAGTTCTATACTTTGTAAGGTTTTAAAAAAGCATCCTCTTCAGGTGCCTCTCCCTTTCAGTCAAACCTTTCATCCACAACATCTAGTACAAGCTGTTATGGAGCCTGTCTGGTAGGAAAAAACTTTTTCACCCTGCATCATACATGCCTGTGTTAGAGAAATGATGTGACATATTTGGATCTGTATGTCTACAGATTTGAGCCTCAAGGGAACATGGACAGTTAAAATCAATTCCAGACTGAATGGTTTAGGGATGATTCATTGGCGTTTTGTGCCAGGTTGCTGTTTATGTTGGGGGTTAGATGATTAAATCATTGCTCTACCAGCATCACCCACCTATTCACCACCTATAACTGCCTGATTTTGAGTATAGCTAGCACTGTGCACTGGCCAAAAAAGCTAGGTTACCTCCAAATGTCTGCCAATATATCAAATCCTACAAACTTCCAGAAGCTGAGGTTATTTTTTGTCTGAGCAGAATGTGAGATCTATAGCAGTATGCGGAATGGATTCCACATTGGCTTGGCTAAACTGTGGCATTGCAGGTGGCCCCCGGGATGCTTTTTACACAGCGGTATGAGCCATTTCAGAGGCGCCGCCTTCCCTCAGCCACAATTTCAGCACTCTAAGCATTTCACCAAGGAGTGAGAGGGATCTCACTGTTATCGCCTAACACTCAAGCTTGCTGTAATTAAATAGAAATGCAAAAGCACAAAGCAATTTTGGCCCCAGTGAAGGCTGAACGGAACCCCCCAACACCACCACCTCTCCTCTCTAACAGTTAGAATTTAATTGGACCATATCAATTTATTTCACATTTTAAAATGTCATGGCTTCGTAAGAACTAACCAAATTTGCATCCTGCACAGAATGTTATTGCATGCAAGTGAAATAAATATATAAATCTAAATGCCAGTGTAAATGCCAAGTATTTTCGAAAGCCGCTAAAGTAGGCTCATAAAAGCACTGCAGCCTCTCTCTCCTGTGTCCGCTCATCATAAAGTTTTGCCAAGTGCTTTCGGTGCAAGCAGTCGAGTTGGCTTAAAAGGATAGCAAACTGTGTCATGCCATTGTTACTGTTTTGACATCTGTTTTCAAACTCAAAGAATTACTCAAGCGCACAAGCAAGGAACGACAACATTGACACACTGCCAGGGAGGACACGGGACCAGCAATCTGTCTGGTAACAAATGACGAAATATTACTAAAAGCCCCACACTCTGAATGATCCAAGGTCATCACATGCCAGGATGGTCACTTCACTCACTCACCACTAATGAGCTGCAAATTTACTGCAGGAATGTGACTATGTTTTTGCCTCATATGTTTTTGCTTTGCCATTATCACACATTGACATTAACTTGTGTTTAAAGACACAGAATCTCTTGGTTCCACCCAGCACTATTTAAGATCATGACAGGAAAAAGTGGCCTAATGAAGTGCCGTACAGATCTTGCCTTGTTAAGGAAGCTTCTGAAAAGGAAGGGCAAAGTCTAAGGAACCAAATGTACAATTCTTTTGATTCCACTTTCACTACTATGTTTGGATGGCAGAGGTATGACAGAGATTCTCTTTTGCCCTGTCATGCCTCAGCCACATGGCCCTTTCCTATAGCGCGTCTCTACAGAGCACTCCTCCTATTTCTCTCTCCCTCTCCCTGTTCCCCTCCATCTGGTCAGAGAATCTGTTACTAGGCAAGGTCTTCCCCTGCATCCTCAGTTCATCTGGTAACAATTGTGATTCGTGATTGTGATTCGTGTTTTCCGATCATTGTGAATACCACTGCACACAGTGCACCACAATGAAATTTGTGCTCTGCATTTCACCCATCACACATGCACACGTGAAGCAGCGGGCAGCTATCAACAGCGCCCGGGGAGCAGTGAAGTGGGGACGGTACCTTGCTCAAGGGTACCTCAGTGGTGCCCGGGCTGGGACTTGAACCTGCAACCTTTAGATTTCAGGGGCAAAAGTCCTAACCACTAGGCCACCACTGCCCCAAAATAGTGGCAGAGCTGTCTGATCACCTCCCAGCTGTGCAAGAATCTTCTTTGGGCTTAGTATTTATACTACAAATTAGTTTCTTTTTTAATTACTTCACTCATGGTTCTGGTCACCATGACTGAAAAAGTTTCTACAATTCCTTTTGCAGGTAATGCTTACAGGAAACAGTGAACACAGAAGATTGTGTGTGTGTGTATGTGTGTGTGTGTGTGTTTATTATGTGTCATATATTGTCTATTGTCGTTGACAATTGTTTGTCATTTATGTCTTATTCGTTGAGCACTAAGAAGACACCATCAGCCGGAAACAAATTCCTTGTGTATGTAAACATACTTGACCGATAAAACAGATTCTGATTCTGATTCTGATTATCATAATGGCTTCTGTATTCTTATCTCTATGACTTGAAGTGGTGTCTGCAATGTTTGCCTTTCAGATGCATTGTATTGTCAAGCCTAATTCCACTTAGTTCCTACAAGCTTTCTTTGCTAAGTGGGCTTTGCCTGATAGATAGTCTGGCTGTCATAACCTCATACTCTACTTGTGTATTCCAAGAGAAAAACTTTTCAGAGGAAAAAATGAAAACATAGCCTGTTCAATGAGGCCTTGAATTCCAAAACAATTTATCACCAGATTAAATATCCCTGAAGAAGAGAAGGGCTTGTCCATGGGCTGTTTGTAATTCAATGCAGCAGCAACATTGTCAAGTGCCAAGGCTGAACTAAGAGACCTATTACTCCCCCATGACAAGCCTAGCCTCCAGGCATCTCCAGAAAGCCTTGTGTTTTGTGGAAGAAGTACCCTCATTGTAAAACTGTTGTCTGAGAGTATTTAAAGTCATTATTGCACATTATTTACAAAACATCCCATCAACAGGGCTTGACATTTGACCATCTATCTTGCCTATTGCAAACAGTGGGGGTGTCTTGATTCTTCTGAAAAAGTCCTGTGCTATGTATGCAAACTTTAGGGCAAAGTTTGGGTTATCATATAGCACTCAACAGAAATGAAAACATGCTAACGGAAAGATAAGAGGGAATGGTAGATTACCCTCTCCCACATTCCATACCTGTGGAAGGAATAGAGAAAGGCCATGCTGAAACATGATAAATTATTTCTCGGAGTCCAGCTTTGAGAGCTGTTTTTTAATGGAACATTTTGCTCTGAACTGTATGTGTAGCCAATAATGCATGAAGATATTTAGGAAATTATTTAGTATGACCTCACTCCAATAACACTAATGCTAATGGCTTATACTAGATAGTTTCATATATTGTTATCAGTGTTAGCAATTTTGGAAGTATTAATGAAACATACAACTCAGTATAAGATGTTTTATGTCCCTTTTCTGTTGATTTAGGTAAAACTCAAACTCAAACTCATACATTGAAACCAACAAAAAGCGTCAATAACCTTATTTAATTTTTATTTAGTGGTTGTTCAAGAGATATAGCCATAATGGTCTCTTAAATATTGTTTGTGAGGCAAATGGATGCCCATTTTTTTAGAATAGATGTATTAGTTGACTTTACAAATGACTGACTCCCAGCTTGTTTATAGAATACATATAAGATGAATATCAGAACTCAGCAACAGCAGTTTGTTAAAGTGATCTTTCGCAATGACACAAACTTCCAGCTAACCAACCCAGGCCTACAAGCCATAGGGAAAAAATAGTTTGTGCCAGACAGTCATCCATAAACACATTCACTTTTTGGTTGTCTGTGCTTGAGCACAGACACACTGGCATGAAAAGTCAGCTATGACGATATGAAGGGAAGCCAGTGGTGTTGATATAATAGACTGTCTCTGCCTGTCATTGGTTTTGTATGTAAATTCACTAATGCTGTATGTGTCAGACTGAAGTTTTCTGTTTGTACTGTGACATCAAAGGGTTGATCATTTCTCATACACATTGTGTTTGAAGAAATGCCCAACTTTCCAAATGTTCAAAACTTGCATATGTGATTCTAGAGATATCATTCTGTTTGCACTGTTTTGGGTATAATTTCAAATAATTTAATCTTTAACAGCAAATCTAATTTAACAGTCAGCTGTGCAAAGCATTAACATTGTTAACAATGGAATTATGTACCAAGACCTAGTAGAGAAAAGGAAAAGCAAGACAACGACTGTGCAAGATATCTGTCTCCAGTGCAAATAATTAGCTCCTCAGGCTGAAAGCTCAGAAAGCTGTTACAAAAGAGACCACAAGGTCCCTAATGAATGGGTGCCTTTGTTTTGGCCATGTTTAAATATGAGTATGACAAAGCAACAAGAATGACTCAGTCTTGTTCTGTTTTTTGTAATTGTTTCAAAGACATGTTTAGAGACAATACAGAGTTTGTGTCAGGCTGCTGCGAATGAAGAAGAAGCCGCTCAAATATACCCTGCATCCGTGATATCCATCTGTTTAGAATGAGACTGGGGATTTAAAAAGCAGTCAGTCATAATATTTGGCTATCTTGGACCTGTTTCACTGGGAGGCCTCTCTAGTCTGTCCTGGGAATTGCCCTCCATTTGCTACTACAAATAAACTTTGGACTCGTTCACCAAGTCCAGTGACAATGGGGTGTAAACTGTTGTCATCACTTTAATAGGGAGATTTGCCTCCATGCTCTCCAATGAAAACACTCTTTAACCAGAGCCAAGCAAGCACATTCTCAAGGAAAAACAAATAAACAGAACAGAAAACCTACAACCTCATTTGCTCCGTGTAAAGGTGAGGGTGAAAAAAAATCCTGCTTTAGGAGATGAAGGGCCGCGGTCAAAGGCACGCTCAATGCACCTGTAAGTATTTTATTCTGATCACCTCCACACCAACAAAGCTGCTCTAAGCAAGGAACACCACCCATTGTTTGGTTGTCAATGGTGTTCCCTCCAGAAGACTGAATAAATGCTATTAGCACCTCTAGCGTAATTATATCCTCTCAGGTGTCATTTAAGACCTTGACTTGACATGTTTTCAGGTCTCGCCATCATATTTGTATGGACTAGCCCCTACACTGGGCAACAAAGGAGGAGGGGTGTAAAATTGGAGAGAACTTGACATTTCTATGTGTTTGAAGGTGTGCTGTAATCTGCACTGGACCTACAATCATGTGAACCCCCCACCCCCCACCACACACACACACACACATTCACACATAGAGAACCTGATCTCAGTCCTTGTTACTGTCTTTGTTTCCTCCTTTCTGACAAAGAGGCCCAACAAACCATGTTTCACCTGCAAAGAGACAATGTAAACAAGTGACTGATGGCTTCTAATAATGAATGTAAGGGGCTATTGTTCTTTGTTGAGTCTTTGCCTCATGTAAAGATTTAGTGTCAGGCCCCAGGCTCGCTACCTAATGCTTATCTCACCTTTCCTTATAAACATCAAAGAAAAGCTGTCTTCAAAAGTCACAATAAAGCCCACAGGTAGAGCTCCCGACTTTGCCAAATGCTCATTCAATAGACACCCACCCATGTCATTCTGCCATTGGGCAGACATCTTAGACGGCTGGGGATGCCCTTGCATGGCTTGTCTGAAACTAAGACTTCTAAGAGGAGCAGAGTTGCTGAAACCTGCTTGAGTAGGAAAAGAAAGGGTTTGTGTGTTTGTTGATACAAGTAGAGCTTATCTTTTGTGGTGGTAATTGGCCAGTGTACATGCACACACTCTTTCAAGGGGTGTTTTAATACAGCTATATGTTTGGACTATGCTTCGTTTAAGTGTAATTGCCTGTATGTGTAAGGATCTAAAGAAAAAAATCTAAACATGGAACTCATTTGAGAATAGCAGGATCCAGCACAATTTGTATGACATTGTTGTTGCACTACTGTACTAAGTCTGGCATGTTCATGCCTTTATATAAACAACTCTTCAAATGAAACAACAGATTTTCAATTAATTTCTTTAAATCTGGAGACTAAAAGGGTTCTTAGTCTAGATTCTGTGTTTCTGCAACCAATTCTTTGTTGATTTGGATGTGTGCATTATCTATCTATCTATCTATCTATCTATCTATCTATCTATCTATCTATCTATCTATCTATCTATCTATCTATC
>JBBIGC010000001.1:40195656-40220074 GCA_037576955.1 Lepidarchus adonis
TACACAGTGGATTCACCTTTATTATTATATTTACAAAATACCACAGTTTTTGTGTTGGTCGCATCATTTTATTTTGTAAAATACTGTCTGACATTAAACCGGTCTGTGCCGCGAAAAAGGCTGGGGACCTCTGCACTAGAGTGTTAGTCTGAGTTAAGTCTTGATTGTCTAGAGTGCAAATCCAAGTTGAGTTTCAGGTCTCTGGAGTTTGAGGATGAGTTGGGTTGAGTCTCTAGAGCGCGAGTCTTAGTGGAGTCTTAAGTTTCTGGAGTTCAAGTCAAGGTGGAGACTTGAGTCTCTAACAAAAGAATCTGTCTCTTTCTGTCTATCAGTTTATCACCCTCTCTCTTTACCTCTCTAGATCAAAAGAAGTCCCTCTCATGTGCCTTTTTACAGAGCCGCCCTCCTTCACTCTGCTGCATTCCTCCTCTTTTCTCTCTGTCCTATAATACGTCCCAGAAGAATTGTCTCCACATTTTTTGTTTAACGGGTTTCACTTTTTTAGCAGCGCTCTGTTGATGTGTGAAGATCAGGTTTCATCATCACTTTTGCATTTGACCAAACCAGATCTGTTCTGCAGGTCTCATTTAAAACCAGAATATATGAACCGAATCTCTTACAGACTCACTGATGTGGTTTCTGTGAATAAACCATGCTATTATCTGTAATGATGCACCATGTCAGCAGAGTTGAAACATCCTGAACCAGTCTGCACTGTGGGTAGAGAACAGTGAATGGTGCAGTGGAAGAAACCACATGACTCTATTAGAGATATATCGATCTATCTCTTCATCCATTCACCAACCCACCCACCCATCCATCCATCCATCCATCCATCCATCCATCCATCCATCCATCTATCTCTGATGAGACTGTATTATTCTCGGACAAGCTCACAGTTTGCTGGGTGGTTGGATAATGAGCTAATGAAAGTTTGTCACCTTGGTTTTTGTTGGCCGACCAGCAGCCCCCAGCCCCCACTGCTCTGAAGTTAGAGTAGAGAAACCAAACCATCTGCTTCTTTGGTGTTTTTAGACAGATCCAGCACATTCCTTCTCAAACACGAGCACATTCTTAAATAAATTAATTAATCAAAAAATAGTTTATGCATTACTGTTCTCAAACAGATCAGTATCCATTAGAAAGATTCAAATAAATGAAGTAAATGTCAGTTTGACTAACAACATCTACATAATAAATACAGCAGAAACATCTATTCATTTTTTTATATAAAATACATAGGGAAAAATTAATCAAGAACACGAACCAGAATCTTTTACAACACATATCCTAAGGAGATTAAACAGCTACTTGTAGTAAATCCAAATAAAAGTACCTCTGCTTAGCCAGAAGGGACTCTGGAATTTTATTAGAATACATAAATAAAGCTCTTAAAAATACATTGCAACAAAAACATTTAACCTGAAATATATTCGAAATAATATCTAAAACAGAGTGTTAATAAAATTCAAATTCTGAATCAAATTTGAATAAAATTAATAATTCAGAATACAATTATTTTCCTGAATTAAATGTTTATATATGTTTTCATATAGACAGACATTATATCCAGTTAGAATAAAGCTCTAGTAAAACTGATATTAGCAACGAAAAATTAACATTTATAGTATTTCATTTTTACAAAATTGATATCCAGAATAAAGTTTAAATTATATTTGTATTTAGAATGAAGCTCTAATAAAAGTAATCAATGAATAACTAGCCATTAATGTATAAATACAGCCTCTCAGTCCACCTGTCCTCTCCGCCCCCAACCCTGCATTAATATTTATGAAGTTGCTGAGTCTTTTGGTCATTAATTTTCAGTGCTAGAACAGTGTCAAGAACCTGCAATTAAAGTTTCAATAACTGTACAGAAGATTTTCAGCATAACAGACACACAAACCCGTCGCAGCATGTTACAGTTTAGAAATTACATGTGACATTTCACATCTGCAGAGATCTCCATAACTTCAGCAGCAGGACTGTGTCCTGTCCAAGCGTTAAGTGTTACGATAGCTGTAATATGTTTCATCGCTTATCCAATTACATCTGTGAGGGAAACAAATCTGAGAGTCTATTAAAATATTAGACCTGGCAGCACAAGGTTAAACAATACATTAGCTCCTTCTGCATAGCTGCTGCACCCTGTCTCTCCTCACCATCAGGCTGAGGCAGAGCCATTACCACACCACTAAACTTCAGCAATACAGCCTTTAAAACCACAAATCAGACCCAAAATGGACATTTTTATACTATTTTTAGAGCACCTCCACCCACATAGAAGTATAGCAGTGTTTTTTTTTTCCATTCAGCTCTGAAAGCTTGCACTTAGCCCTTGCTTAGCCAGAAGACTCTGGAATTTTATAAAAATGCATAAATAAAGTTCTTAAAAATAGATGGAAACAATAACATTTAAACTGAAATATATTCTAATTAATATCTAGAACAGTGTTAATAACATTCTAATTCTGAATCAAATTTTAATGAAATGAATCATCCTGAAGGACCTTCCAATACAATTATTTTCCAAAATTAAATGTTTATATATGTTTTTATATAGGCAGACATTATATCTGATAAAACTAGAAAATAAAATTTGTTTCATTGGTTTTACTAGGTTGTACTTAAAAATCCAATGTTTTATTCATAAAAATATTCATAAAAAAATATAGAACATTTTACAGAGTTCAAGTGCCACTGTACAGTATTTATACTGTATGCAGTTCCTCCGTCTACTACCCAACAGCTGGGAGTGCAGATCCCTCGCTCTGGAGCCGAGTTGGGTTGTGGTGTCGGTGCCATTATTCCCACACAGTTGTTCTAGAATGATTTGAAGGATCAGCAGTGAAACGAGTTGTAAAAGTTCTAATCCATCATGCATTACAATCAGTGCAGCTGCCCAGGCCCAAGTCACAACTCACCAGACAGACAGACAGACACTGTAGCACTACTTATTCTCCTTTACTCTGCCTTAGACAGCATCCCAGTGACAAATGACATTTAGAACTACTGCAAAAGTTAGTTTCTCTAGAAAGTATTTCTTATATGGAGTTTTCTGTCACTGAGCTACTTTTCAAATATATAACTAGCAGGTTTTAAGTTTTTGTATCTGGCAATGAAACTCAGAGTGAGTGTGAGGATTTGTAATTAACACAAAGGCCTTTGAGTTTACAGCTTAAGATATTATCCCAATAAAACATTCATCTAGGAGGCTTTTCACTACATGTAGCATGTTACAGTGCCATTGGCATCATACAAGCATGGATGGCATCAATTTTTAAAAATGTAATTTTTAAATTAAAAATGTATTTGGTCCCTTTTGGACATGGACCCTCTGACTTTAACAAAGTTAGAATTTGTTCTATAAGTCTGTACTGTGATAATAAAATAAAATAAAATTATTGGAGCTGAACCTTTACGTCTATGTTAAAAAAACATATGTTAGCTTAGGTTGATTTCTAAGGCCAAACCGTTTTTATCTTACACAGATTTTGAGGTTGTACATGCTTTTATCACATCACGCCTTGATTACTGTAATGCCCTTTACGTGGGCATCAGCCAGGCTTCATTGTCTCGCCTCCAACTGGTTCAAAATGCTGCTGCTCGTCTCCTTACAGGCCCTCGCAAGCGAGATCATATTTCTCCATTTTCTGCACTGGCTCCCGGTTCAGAAAAGGATTGATTTTAAGATTTTACTGTTTGTTTTTAGTCCCTTCTTTTAGTCCCTTTAGGCTGTGAAATGACCTGTGCTCCACTTCAGACGAGCTCCCAGCATCTGTTATTAAATCTAAACTTAAAACTCACTTATGTTTTATAGTCTTTTATCTGCAATGAAAGGTTTTTATTGTAAATTCTTATGCATTCGCTTTGCCTTAAATTTCCTGATTTAAATTTTATGTACATTCCTATTTTTTTCTTTTACTGTAAAGCACTTTGGTCAACCTTGGTTGTTTTAAAATGTGCTTTAGAAATTAAGTCCATCTCCAGGTAAAGTTTCTCTCTGGTTGTCTTTCTCTCGTTTTTCCCTCTCCCTGAACTCTGATCCCTGTTTAAGAGCCACATCTCCTGTTTCCGTTAATTTCCCCTGAATGTAATTTCCTCTAATCTCTTCATCCCTCTGTCTCTGGGAAAAAAAGCCCCTTACCTGAGGCTCGGAGTGACAGACACTCGGCCTAAGCCCCCTCTCTCTCCCTCTTGCTTGCTCTCTCACTCTCGTTCTCGCTCTCCCACACAATCACTTTCTTTAACTTCTCCCAGACTTCTTTACTTTTTCCTCCTCCTCTTCCATCATATTTTAAACAGATCTTCTCTCATGCTCTTTCTTCCTCCCCTGCCTTTTAAGACTGGGGGGTTTGTTATTTAGTCAGTGAGCGAATCCTTTTCCTCTCCGTAGACCATTATAGCAGACGTAGAGAGCTGGAACCTTGGAGTCTTTCTTTTTTCTACAGCTCTCTGAGTGCTCTTCAAATAAGCGGAGTGCTTTTCACCATCGTTTTTTCATTCTGAGAAATGCAATTATTGCTGATTTAAAAGTGCTTTTTATATGTATAAGAATAAACATATAATTGGTTTTCTGCTTTAAGAGGCTTCGATCTGCAGCTCATAACACGAGCGGTATGTTTATGTGTAAGTGTGACTGCTTCCTACTCTTTAGTGCATGTTTGTATTAATAGAAAGAGAAGAGATTATTCTCTCTGCGAGATAGAGAGAAGAGAATAATAACAGGGGCTGTATTAGCAGTAACAATCGTTTGCAAAATAGTTTAAAAAAGAAATATTTACTGAAGGATATATATAATATATGAAGAGACATTCTCAGTGGCACTAGTAGTTAATAGCAGTAGTTATAAATGTCAAATAATGCAAACAATAATATTTCTTTCTGCTCACATTTCTAGAGCCATAGTAGCATTAAGTTTGAAAATTTTACATTTGAAGCTTGTAAAAGACATTACTCTACAGTATAGTGTGTGGGCATCGGTTTTACAGTGATTCCTTCAGTAAAGAGTCTAGAACTGACACCATTGTTCTTCTGACTGAAATCAGGTTAACTATGGCTCCACAGTCAGTGACATCTAGAACTATTTGACACCTGCTATGGTCCAACCACTAGTACCATGTCTAGAACTGCTAATAATGCAGCTTTACAAGTTTTTTCTCCAATTAAGTTAACACGAAAGGCTTTCAGTTCAGCTCCTAAAGACCTAACCAATGGGAGAGCTCGCTCTCCTAACTACAAAGAAACCCCCCCTGATTGGACAATTATCCATTTTGGAGGTCTGAACCAAATGTAAAAATGGATTAATACTATTAATACAACACAGACTGAGGTTTAATACAACTACAGCGATGATTCTTTTAAAATTAAAAATGATTTTTACACTAACATTACATCACAGAAACATCTCAAGGTCTCATGTCCTAAAGGTTCCCCACTGATCAGTTTTTAGATCTCAGTTGACATGTGCTGTTAGAACACACTGATAAACTAAAAGAAACAAGAAATCACAAGCGACATTTTAAAATGCTAAATTTAAAATGTCATGTTTCTATGGAGAAACCTGTCAGGACGTCTGCTGCTGGTGAAAAGTCTTTTTAAATAAAAAGCTGCTTGCTCATGCAGACCGGATGGTGTGAACCAACTAAAAGTTTGTGAGGGATGACGTGGAAGAGGCCCTCAAGCTGTTTCAAAGGTGTAATTGTGAAGGTCAGAGAAGAACTTTCAGTGACGAGTGTATTTGTGCTGGATCCTTAGGAAAGAATGTGACTGAAATGTTGGCTAATTAGAGGCAAGGGACTGACCTGATGGAGGGGACAGCACTGTGTTGAATCTAAGTCATTTTCACTCTGACTTAGATCTGACACAGAAACAACATGACAATGCTGATGAACTCTCTGGCCCATTTATTGTAAAACCCACACCTTTACAGGTATACAGTCACAGACCAGAGCCAATGGGCACAGTCCTTCGTTCTCCTATTTTTATCATTAATAAGTTTATTTTTATTCAGACATTATTGTCAAAATATTATTTGGTTATTGGTTATTTGATTGCATTGTGTGGCTTGGGTTGGCATTGCAAGGTTGAGATGAATCCACCACCCGAAATATACAGCTGTGTGCAATTAAACAAATTCTAGTTAAGTGGACAGAAAGCGTATTTTCATTGGAAACCATTTTAGAACTATTTACTCTGTATACAAGTGCTGATCATAAAATTAGAATATCAAGATAAAGTTCAATATTTCTTGACATTCCTTTCAAAAAGTGAAATCCTTCTATTATATAGATTCATTACACATAGAGCTAAATATATTAAGCCTTTATTTCTTGGAATTTTTACGATTATGGCTTACAATTAATAAAACCCAAAATTCCCTGTCTCGTTCAATCTTGGAAAGTCATGGTGTCACATCCTAATCAGCTAATTCTGTCAAAACACCTGCAAGGTTTCCTGAGCCTTTAAATTGTCTCAGTCTGGGTCAGGAGGCTACACAATCATGGGGAAGACTGCTGATCTGACAAATGTCCAAAGGACAGTCAATGAGGGTAAGCCACAAAAGGTCATTGCTAAAGAAACTGGATGTTCACAGAGCTGTATCCAAGAATATTTATAGAAATTTGAGTGTACGGAAAATGTGTGGTAAGAAAATGTGCACCAGCAACAGGGACAACCGCAGTCTTGAGAGGATTGCCAAGCAAAATCCATTCAAGAATATGGGGGAGCTTCACAAAAAGTGGATCAGCGCATCCTGAGCCAGAGATACCATCAGAAACATCTTACCTGGGCTAAGGACAAAAATAACTGAACTGATTCTTAGTGTGAAAGGTTCTCTGTTCAGATGAATGTAAAGTTTGGAAATCATGGAGAGGAGAAGCACAGAATTGACTTTGCTTGAAGTCCATTGTGAAGTTTCCACAGTCAGTGATGATTTGGGGCCTTGTCATCTGCTGGTGTTGGTCACTGTGTTTTCTGAAGTCCACAGTCAATGCAGCATCTACCAGGAAATCTTAGAGAACTTCATGCTTCTTCTGCTGAAGCTTTATGGAGATGCTGATTTCATCTTCCAGCAGGACTTGGCACCTGCCCACACTGCCAAAGGAACCAAAAGCTGGTTCAATGACCAGGGTGTTACTGTGCTTGATTAGCCAGCAAACTCACCTGACCTGAACCCCATAGAGAATCTATGGAGCATTGTCAAGAGGAAGATGACAGACACCAGACCCAACAATGCAGACAACTTGAAGGCTCCTATCAAAACAACCTGGGCTTCCATTACATCTCAGCAGAGCCACAGGCTGATCTCTTCCATGACACATTGATGCAGTAAATCATTCAAAAGGAGGAACAACCAAGTGCATAGGAATGAACATTCTTTTCAGAAGCCTGACATTTCTGTTTAAAATATAATTTTTTATTGATCGTTTGTGCTATTCAAATTTTCTGAGAGAGTGAATTTTGGGTTTTATTATGTGTAAGCCATAATCATCACATTTTGTTACTTGTAGAGGTGGTATTAACTTAATTTTAATCTATAAAATGTGTAATTTAAACAAACATTAGGTTACAATTTAACAGTATATGTGAAAGCCCCAGATTTATGAGTTTATCCGCACTTGGCTGTATTTGGCCCAATCTAAAATGTCACAGCCAAAAAAAAGCAATTTTTATACCTCTTGACTCATAAAGTTTCCTTCCTGGATTAGACGTCTCCCTTCATTTTTCACCAATTCTGACTTATCAAGTTGTCGGTCAATCTGAGTATGAAACTCCTCATGTCTTTTGATTAGCTGTGTCAAATCTTTGACCTCACCACAGAGTCCTTCCCCAGTCACCAGAGACAATGACTCTTTAAGCCACGCCCTGCGGAGACATCAATAATATTTGACAGATTTGATGGTATTTAACATTGTAAAAATATCAGGGTAAAAATGACAGTGACTTGCATGAGCTCCCTCCAGTCAGTAAGATATCTCTGGACAGCCTCAGCTTGCTGCAGCCTGTGCCTTCGCTGACTGGCCTTCTCCAGAAGGCTGGCCCAGCTTTCCTCCATGTCCTTCAGCCTCTTAGACAGACTTTCCCTCACCTGAGGATACTGTCTAATCAGGGTCATGCTTTCTTCCTTCCGGCGCTGCACGTCCTCTTTTATAACATCCAAATCTCTCTGGAGAAAATATCACAGGAAAGTGATCTATCCCTGGTACACCCTTGGTTCTTTCTTAGCAACTGTAAAACAACCTTTGCAGTCCACTGACAATTTTTTAAATTCATTTTGTGAGAAGAAGAAATTGTAGTCCAAAATATGTTTTTGGTTGTGTAATTTAGCAAATGGTTAGCATGGCAAATTTGATGTTGTTGTAATTTTTTTTAACTTGCCTACATTCAGGTTGCAACAAAAATATTGTCCAGCTTGGTAGCATAATATTTCAAATTAGAAACTTGTCATTTTGACAAAATGTCAAAATCTAGCATTCTTTCAAAAGTGGAGCATGAATTGGACAGCTGTTGTGTTAATACAGATGTTGTGGTGTTGTTAGTAACATTTTGTAACATTTGACAGTGTTAATAACAGACAGTGACTTCCCTGTCGAGCAGCATTATCTGTTTGTAACATTAATAAAAACTGTGCTGTAATTTCATGGGATACTTTCAGCCCATTTGAAAGAAAGAAAAACCATCACCTTAATATCTCTGTAATTACTCATAGAAAACAATGAGATCAGGTAAAAGAACAATGCTTAAGCCTGTTCCTACTTACAGTGTTAAAACACCCCACGAAAGCCTGTGTGTTTTAGGAATACTCTTGGACATAATGTAATTGAATCTCAATTGTACTGATACTGGGAGATTCAAGTAGTTCAATTAACAATTAAAACTAAAGAAAAGTCTTTTCAAAATCTTCTGTAAAATCTCTGGTGAGGAATAAATTATGACAGTGCCGGCTTTATTCTTAGTTAAAATGGCTCAACTCACACACAGGTGCACATTGTTCTAAGAAATGGAGAGTTTTGGAGTGACCGAGTCAAAGCCCAGATCTTAATCCCATTGAGATGCTGTGGGGTGACTTGAAATCTCAAATATCTCACAGCTTAAAGAATTTTGAGGAGTGGGGCAAACTTTCACTAGACCCATATCAGAGACTGGTAAACAGCTACAAAGAAGCATCTAGCTGCGGTTATTTCAGCCAAATGCGGTAACACTAGCTATTAGAAAGTAGGGTGTCCTAACTTTTTCCTCAGTTTGAAAACACATTTCTGTTTAATTAATAAATCATGGTCATATTGTGTTGTTTACCTGCAAATAAACCACTTTCTGTTCCAGAGATAAAGAAAAACAAGATTTGATATGGATATGTGAACATTTCTTAAGAAAGAACTGCATATTAAATGTTATTATAATTTTGCATATATAACTTTTTCACATGACTGCATATTTATATTTCTCATAAGTAAAAGACCCCAATAATTAATCGTGTTTATCCTCTACTCTCATGTGATAGATAATACTGCCATGTTTATCTGCCAGTGGTGTTAAGAATTTTTTTTATTTGAAACAAAGAGCCTCAGTGTGATGCTGTAAATAGCTATAATATAATTATTCATCTGGCCCTGAAATATCCTTTTATCTAATGCTAAGTACTTTTAGGAGAATTACCATTAAGTAATTTGCCCTAAACGAGCAACATTTGCGCAACAATAAGTTCTTCTGAAAAATTTCATTGGTGCTGTGAAGAGAAAAACAGAAGAAATAAGCCTAGCTGTTTAGTACCTCAAGTCCTTCATGTTGTCTAATCAGAGCCTGGACACTAAGCAGGTCATGCTCCTTCTCCTCTGAGTCCAGCACCACCTCCTTCTCACTTATCCAGCTCCTAAGTTCATCTAAGTCATGGTCAAACTGATGAACTTCATGGGCTGATTGCAGATTCTGTAGAGAAAAATCAACAGCAGAAGTCAAAACAGACTTTTACAAAATCTACAAATATTGATAAAATAAGATTCAAGAACAAAACTCACATACATATTAAACTCCAGAATAAAACAATAAACTTCAAAGTGATCCGGGAATTACTTTTGTCATAGGTACAAGAAGTTAATATCTGTTAATGAAACAAATAGCATACATTTATCTTTTTCAACAATTACCTGTGCTCTTGCTTTCACAGCTTTGTTTAGGTCCTCCCATAAACTGAGTAGTGCCTTCTCTCTTTGATGGGCTTCTGAGGATTTCACCTTTTGTTTTAGCTTTTGGACTGCAGCAAGTTTGTTCTGACCCAAACTACTAACCTCATCAGAAAAATCCTCAAATTTCTTCTGCAGGGCCTAAAAGGAAAAGATAAACTATTCATAACATAACACTCATATTATAGTTCTGCACTTTACAATGGGCCTTTTTAGTAACATTTGATTTTTTTTTGTTTGTGCACGAGTTTGGTTAAATAATTTATTTATTTATTTATTTATTTATTTATTTATTTATTTATTTATTTATTTATTTTATGGGAGTTCATAGGCAAATCACAAGCAACATTACCTCCACATCTTCCAAATCCTGCCCATAGTCATCCGACTCTGCAAGGGTTTTGCGAGAGAGAAGCCAGCTCTGCAAGTCTCTGCTCTCTCTCTCAAACACATAGAGATTGTATTGGTCTTCCAGTACTGCACGGCGCTCAGCAGACAGCTGCAGCAGGGACTTAAACTGTTTTCCCATGTCTGTGGCACTCCTGCTGACCAAGTCACTACAGAGAAATATGTTGTGTAAAGTGTAAATCAAATATGCAAAATATTTTTATAGTTTTTTTTTTTTTATCCCTGCATTTTTTTAAACGTCAGCTAGTAACATACAATCAAGTATTTCAGTGTTGTGGTTTGTTTAGCAAATTTCACATTTGTGCAAACTCAATATAAATATATTCTTGCACAACAGGATTTTTAATACCTGTAATAATATCTGTACCTGTTAGGATGGCCAAGCTTTTCCAGTTCAGCCCCAGTCTTCTGCAATGACTCCACTGTTGTACTGTGGTTTTCCAATTCCAGGTCTACTATGTCCAGCTTCCTAAGGAGCAGCCCTGTGGCCTCCTCACTTTTACCATAGTCTCGGGACTCAATGACAGGTATCAGCTCCTTCATCCACAGCTCCACCTCAGAAACCTATAGAAAATGTTGAAATCCTGTTTGTATCTAAACTGCATCAGTAGCCAACTAATTTTTATTCATTTGGAGCCAAGCATGAGTGAATTAACAAGTTCATGGCAAAACTTGGCAATGTTGCAACATATTGCTAACCCATGTAGTTATAAGGAAGAATGCCTAAAAATATGACTTTAGCTAAATGCACAAGACTATACTAATTGGTATCCACCAATGTCCTTTCACACACACTCACATTAGCATTTTAAATGTTTTCTTAATTTATAGATATATGGCACAGATTAGTTTTAGGGGCATTTAGAAAGTCATGGTAAATTTGTAATTGAATAAAAATACAAATTGAAGGGGTTGTTTTCAAACCTCTGAGAGAAAAGTCTGGATTTTCAGTGCTTCTTGTAGAAGATGGCTCTTAATTGCAGACTCTTTCATTAATGTGTCGAAGAGTTCTTTTAGCTCAGCCAGTCTCTCATTGATTTCCTGCGATGCGAAGTGCCTCCCTTTGACCAGGTTATGTCCTGCTTCCAGTACTGCTTGCACCAGGGGAGTATGGCTTTTGATTTCTTGCATTATCACCTGAATGGAATAGAATTGCAAACTTAAATACAGGATTCATGCATTCTGTCATAAACTCTTCTCTTAATAAGCAGCACACCAAGGAAACATGTGATTTAATAGTGGAGTGAAAATTCTTTTAAAAATTATTTGTATTTCCTACATACCATTTACTTTAATCAGAGGTAGGATTATTACACTGCCTATTGTTGAAAGTGTTTAGATATAATGAAAAACAAAGGTTTTACATAAACATGCTAAAACAAAGAAATGCAATGCAAAAAAAATATATGCAAATACGTAAGGCATTTGGCATTCTGATGTTAAAAGTATTGCAATTTTGTCGAGTGACCCACTGACTCAAAATTATTGAAGATATGTTTTATTCCATGGCACAAACCAGACACACCACTTTCTTATGCCACTGTAGTGTATTTTTATACTGTTATTGTGATAATAAAATTGCATTTTATTAGAAGTCTTTAATTTTTTTTCAATAGCTCCCATGTGAAGTCACCCACTCACTCAAAATCAATGCATTAACAGTCTTTTGGACACCCCTTGATACAGAAAATAAATTTTGGTGATTTTGTAATTGAAAAGATGTTAACACAGTCTCTCTAGGAAATGTAGAAAATACACAATATTTTTAGCAAACATTGATGCAAAGTCACTTTTTATGCCATAAATTGAACAGAAATAACAAAAATAAAAACATTATCATGGCACTGTGCAAAAGTGCACCCTACATAATCATTACTTAGTAACACCTCCTCTGGTAGATTTCACAACTTGCAAAGTCTTTCAATTCTTGTACTTGGGATTTTGTCCCATTCTTCCTTGCAAAAGGTTCTAGTTCTGTAATATTCTTTGGTCGTCTTGCATGCACAGCTCTTTTAAGATCTATCTACAAATGTTCAATGATTTTTAATTTAGAGAACTGTGATTGCCATTCCAAAACCTTCAGCTTGCGTCTCTTGAGGTCCATGGTGGATTTCGAGGTTTGTTTAGGATCATTGTCCTGTTATAGAAGCTCATCCTCTTTTCAGCTTCAGCTTTTTTACAGATGGTGTGATGTTTGCTTTCAGAATTTGTTGGTATTTAGTGTAATTCATTCTTCCCTCCATCCATGCAATGTTTCCTGTGCCACTGGCTGCAACACAACCCCAAAGCAAGATAGATCCACCCCCATGCTTAATGGTTGGCAAGGTGTTTTTTTCATGAAATGCTGCTCCTTATCTCCAAACATGTCTTTGCTGATTGTGGTCAAAGAATCTAGTTTAACTTCATCAGTCCACAGCACTTGTTTCCAAAATGCATCAGAACAAATAAATGTAAATTAATATAAATAAATAAATTCCTGCAGGCTTTTAATTGTCAAATGGAGATTTTGATTTGTCTTTTTGACCAGCATACGAGAAATTCTTTCCAAGAGTTTTCTTGGTCTTCCAGATCTCATCTTGACCTCCACAGTTCCCCTGAACTGCCATGACTTAATTACATTTTTCACTGTGGAAACTGCAAGCTGCCAACGCTTTGCTATCTTCTTTTACTATCTTCTTGTAGCCTTCTCCTGCATTGTTGGCATCAATAACTTTCATGTTCGGAGTCTTTCACAGCTGCAGGGTCCATGCTTGTTGAATATCCACAAGTGTGTGCACAAGGTTTGAAGAGTCAAAATGGCACCAGCTGACATTTACTAATGACATTTACTAATGACACCTGTTGCCATGCATCAGATCTAACAAGCTGATTAAGGTCTGAAATCTTGTAACAAGAATCTGAGGCTTTGGCACTCTTAGGGTGCCCAAACTTTTGCACAGTGCCATAATAATGTTTTTATTTTTTATTTTTGTTCAATTTATGGCATAAAACTATGCATCAATGTTTGCTGAAATTATTGTATATTTTTTAACCTATCTTTTACTTATTTACTTATCTATTTTTACTTATCATATAGATATCAAATATCTCAACTTATGTAAGCCAAACTACATTAGCAAATATGTACTTACTCTAAAAAAGTTTGTGACCAGTGACCAACACCCATGCATACAAACAAGCCACTACTATGTCAGAGTCTTAGCTGAACATTAGAATTTCTGACCATTGATGAAGGTCATAAAAGATGTTTTAAATTATGCATGTTAAAATACAAAGTGTACTTATATGGTAAGTGGCATTTAATGCAGAAACATTTCAGTATATGTGCCCAGCACAGCATTGTTTTTGTGCAATTCACTGTAAGTTGCAAGTCAGACCTGGTGCTTTTTGACCATGGCTTGCGTGCTCTGTAGGGAAGATCCCAAGTCATCTGAAGCTGTGGTCGGTAGCTCAGTGTGAATCCATGCTATTTCATCCTCTAGATCCCTGTAGAACTGGTACAGCAGCTGCCATGATTCCAGAGTTTCTCTGCGAGTCTGAAGTAGCTCAGCCAGACCATTATACCTACCCACCAAAAAACAGCAACATCCATTTTAAAATTCTTCCTGTGTGCATTTCAGTTTTATTCTTACTGTCAGGAAATCTCCATGTCTAAGATTAATTTTGTTGTCCCACAATTTCGTTGTACTCCGTACAATGACAATATTTTTTTTTTTTAAAAAAGCCCATTCTATAAATGATATAAATGCAATACAATCAGAATAAACTTGAAATTATTGCAAAATCATCAAAACATGCAAGACAGGGAGAGTTTCAGGACCAGGGTTAGGGACCACTGACCTATAAAAGGTAATAAATTGTAGAAAATATTTAAATATATTTCTGCCTGTTTAAATTTTTAATTTGTTATCACTGTAAGCAAATATTGCATTTAAGAATTAATTTATATAAATGCAGAGAAAAGGCACCTATTGACTATCAGCCACACTCTTTGCTGAACTTCTCCAGCCAGGAAGTTCCCTTGGGAGCTGAAGTCTTTGGCAGTGTCCACCAACCCCTGAACCTTTTCCAGATGTCCATCCACCACTTCTTCCAACTCCTGCAGAGCTTTCAAAAGCCTGGTGACTGAAGCTAGGCCATCCCCACAGTCTTCTTGGCTCACCTCAGTTTCAACTGAATTCAACCACTCCTCAATATCATCTAGAAAGCGTTGGAATTGCAAAGCCTTGGCAAGGAAGGAAAGATGTCACAATTAAAAGACATAATGCAGTACATTAGAGTAATGTAATTGTCCCATGAAACTATGATGTTCTTAACAACTGCGTTGAAAAAAATGACCCACTAACAAATCTGTGTGCACATCGAAGCACATTGAATGACTTTGGTGTATGATAATCTGCTATATAAATAAACTTGTCTTTTCTTGCCTTGTCTGTGTGTGGCAAAAGTGCTTTCAGTATTTGGTGTGACCCCCTGGTGCAGCTTTGACTGCAACTAAACATTTGTGTTAACTGTTGATCAGTCCTGCTTATCTACTCATTCAAGAATTTCAGCCCATTTCACCACACGGAACAGCTTCATCTTATAAACTGCTCACCTTTCCACACCATTTTAATTAGTTTAAGGTTAGGACTTTGACTTGGCCATCCCATAACATTCACTTTATACTCATTTAATCATTCATTGGTAGAATGACTTGTGTGTTTAGAATCGTTGCATGACCCAATGTCTTTTGAGATTCAGTTCAAGGACATACAGTACTGAGCAAAAGTCTTGTTTGTTCCAATTTATCTCAGCAAGTGTCTTTCTGCCAGCAAAAACACAAGTTATCATTAGCGTAAATGCAAACAAACAAAAGAGCAGCAAAAATTCATTCGTGTTGTCTATAAAAAGTAGCTCATATGTTTTGGGAGCTGGTTAGAACAGTGCAGGTTTGGTGATTCCAATTCATTGCTGAAAATCTCTCAGCAGCAGTATTTGATTTAACCACCAATTGAGCCCAAACCAAGGATTTGATGGTTAGGCTACTACAAATAATATTGTTCTTCCACAAGGAGAACTCTGGAAATGGTAACTGAACACATTGACAAATATGTACTGTTCACTGTATAAATGTTATAGGTACATTGATTCTAATTTTAGTGATCTGATAATAATAAGAATAATAAAATCACTTACTGCCTTTGTAAACAACTCTTAAATATACATTTCTCAGGTAGATCTTGGGCAGTTCCTTTTCGTCTCCACACTTTCCTTTCACCATTACTCTGATTCAGATGAATCTTAGTCTCATCTGTCCATATCACCATTTTCCAGAATTCTACATGCTTTTTAAGTACTTTTTCACAAACTGTAATCTGGCCATCCTGTTTTGTGTTTAACCAGTGGTTTGTGTCTTGCAGTGTAGCCTTTGCATTTCTGTTCTTAAGAAAATCTTCTGTGGTTAGTATTCTCGGACAAAGACACACCTGCCTCCTGTTTCTGATCTGTTGAACAGGAGTTTGAGAATTTTTCTTTACTATAGTAAAAAGAGCTCACTGAATCACTCAAACAGTTCATTTCTAAGGTTTGATTGTTTTCTCTAATGGTTCTTGTTTGTCAGCTTGATAATAGCTTTCTTGACTTTCATCGGCACAGCTTTTCTCCTCATGTTGAACAATAGCAACTACAGACTATAGATGTCAGAAGCAAGGCTAGGTATCCATGCACTAATGAAGCAATGAAACAAACACGTGTAAAGCCAATTGTCACAAATACTGTGGTGTTTTTAAATGAAAGTAACTGTGTATAAAAGTTTTACATTTTTACATGGTGAAACTAACGTCTATGCTAATAACTTTAAATTAAAATCTTGATTTTGTACCTTGATTGTTTATAAATTCAATTATTTCTAAAACATTCTAAGGACAGATAATTTATGTACCTGATATGCTTCCTGTAAACGTGACTTCTTCTCCTTGCAGTAGATTAATAGCTGTTCCCAGCCGTCACTGAGATCTTTCATTTTAAGTTTAATCTTGCCTTTAGCTGGGTGACCAGCAGCTAGCATCTTCTCTCCTTCCTGTGGTTCAAAAATCACATTTGAGTTGTGGTACTGTGGCAATTCTCTGCCTCTGTAAGGAGAAAGATTTTGTAATGCTCAGACAACCAGCCATCATTGGATGGCATAAACACAGTACCTTAGTGAGGGCCTCCATACAGTCGCGATTCGCCAATATCTCAGCTTCAAAGCTCTGGTGCTTCTGTAGCTTATTCTGCAAGTTGATGGGATCTCTCCAGCTTTCGTCTTGAGCCACTGATTTCTTCTCATTCAACCATGAACATACCTTAACAACAGATTAACAATTAAAGATTAAGATGCATATACCATTAAAAATATTATTAAAACAAAATCAAATTTAGATTCCTAAGGCAATCTGAGAACTAAGAAAGACAGTAATTCTGAGTGCAATCATTTTTAAAAATCAGTAACTAATTTTTTTGGCATACCTCATAGCTAGCTTCCAAGAATTTCTGTAGATCGAAAGACCTCTCCAAAGCTTTTTGTCTTGCTTTGCTCATCTCCAACAATTTTTCCTTTCTGGAAGAAAACAGTTGAGTTTATCAATATTAACTGATCTGCCACAACATTAAAACCACTGGCAGGTGAATTTAATCATGTTGATCATAAAATTTTCTGGTTACAATGGCATCTGTCAAGGGGTGAGATATGTTAGGTAGCAAGTGGACAGTCAGTTCTAAAAGTTGATGTGTTGGAAGCAGAAAAACTGGGCAAGTATAAGGAGTTGAGTGAGGAGTTGACAATTGTGCTGGCTTGATGACTGCATCAAAGCATCTCCAAAACAACAGGTGGGATAAAACAAAGGACAACCACTTAACCAAATGGTCACTGTCATCCAAGGTTTATTGATGCGTGAGGGGAGAACATTCTAGCAAGTGCTACTGCAGCACAAAATGCTGAAAAACTTAATGGAAACTATGGAGTCACACCTTAAATGTTAGCTGTATATGCACAGTTTTCACTGTTCTAGTGTCTATGCAGACCACTGCCTAAAATGCTTGCAATGCTCACAAAGAATAGACCATCATAAATAGATCTTTGAGGACTGAAATAAGTTAGCTTGAGCTTATGAATCATGTTTTCTTTTACATAACATATATTACCAGGGGTGTGTGCATCACTTACCTTGGGAAGAGATAAGACTAGAATGCATTATGATAAGGAGGCAAGCTGTCAGATGCAGTATGATGCTCTGGGCAATGTTCTGCTGAGAAACTTTAAGTTCTGTCTTTCAAGTGAATGTTTCCATTCACGCACCTAAACATTTTCTAGACCAAGCACACTTTCATGTCAACTGTATTTCCTAATGGCAGTGGACTCTTTCTGCATGATAGTTCACCCTGCCAGACTGCAAGCATTTTTCTGGAGAACATGACAAGTTTAATTGCTCATTGGTGTACACTGAAATCTTCAACACTGAAAGACTGCATCAATAGATGCAAATCAAACAAATTCACTGCTATTTCGCATTGATGTTTTTGCAAAAAACATACATATTTTTGTATCATTCGTGAACAAAACATGGAAACACAAACTAAATTGCTGATGAAATGGGTTTGTTACAGCAGAATATACCTAGAAAGACTGAGAGTGTCAATTGATGCAATGTCATGCAAATGAATGAATCTATAACAGAGTCACAATAAATCAAATACAGTAAACTACTAGTGTCATAATGTTCAGTAACTGGTACTGGATTCTCTTATTGTTGGTTTGGCATTTGATTCTTGCACTGTGACCTGGTTCTGTTCATGTCTAGAATAACAACAGTTATTGTGAATCAGATCATTTGTGCATTTAATTATGAGCTTGATATGATAATTACAAGCACATAAATAATATCCTGCATAGAAGCCTAGCTACATGCATTATATTATGTGCATTATGTCTTATAAAACAATATGCAGTATGACAATATAAAATATCTAAACACTTACTTTAGAATATAATGGAAAGTATATATAATAATCAATATAAATATCTGAAACTTATGTAAGAAAACACAACACTGTAACTGTGTCTTTGTGATTGTACAATATAAAGTGACTGAAGCAGCAGCGAGCAGCTCTGTAAGACTGGACACTGCTCTGTAAGTCTGGACACTGCTCTGTAAGTCTGGACACTGCTCTGTAAAACTGGACACTGCTCTATAAGACTGGACACTGCTCTGTAAAACTGGAGACTGCTCTATAAGACTGGACACTGCTCTGTAAGACTGGACACTGCTCTGTAAGACAGGACACTGCTCTGTCTGCATGCTCTATAAGACTGATTGTGGCATTGTGCACTTTCTTCACGCGTGCTCCTGAAAATAAGCTCACGCGTGCTCCTGAAAAAAAAGGCTTGCTCGTGCCCGTGATGAAGCTGGTGCAAGCTTTTCTCATGAACAATGTGCGAGTTTTCATTACGAGTTGTGTGAACAGAGGTAAAATGGTAAAATTTATATGAAAGGAAACTGCAGCAGCGGTTCTATAAGGAGGTGTTTTGTGTGAATCAATTGATACACCTCAGTCTTTTAGGTATATCAAATCTGCAGTCGTTCTAGAGTTAATTTACCCTGTGTTGCTGGACAGCTGTGCTCTTCTTTTTGATATTGTCGAAGTCATAATGTTCTTTCTGCATCAGCTGTTGAGCATATCTCTCTACCTCCTCCACCTGCTCTAGCTGAGCTTCTAAAGAGTTTTCAAACAGAACATGCTTCCTTTGAAGGGCCTCTACGTCTGACAGGGAGTCCTAAACAAACAAGAAATACTTAACATCATGTGATGTTTAAGTACTTTTGATATGCATAGAATGACAAAGTGGCAGTTGTGGTTTAAATCCTTACTTGTATTATAACAATTATTTACTGTGAGTTTACATGCTACAACTTTTTTTACAGTAGTCAGTTCAGACATGGTCCTACAAAATGTATTAATCATTTTTACAAAACCAGTAATGTCTGATCTATTTATAAACTACTGGTATTGAGAATATGCAATGACATCAATATCCACGGCCCTGGGCCAGACTGAGTGATAAAACATGCTGCAATATGGCTGCCCATAGTAAGGAAAACTAGAAATCAAACAATTAATTATGTTCCTGAATTAAAGGCAGCTAAACAGTGATTCTTAACTTATCAATAATCAGTGATGAATTGACATTGACATGTGACCAGGAAGTGGGTTTTCTCACATTTTATGCACTTGATTTTGTAGGCCAGAACGCATACAAAAGCCTTGACCTCAAAAAATAATTTGTAAAATTGTAAATTTAAAGTTAGGACCCCAATGGATGGTCTAGCTTGAAGGCGTGTACAAGTATTTTTATAACTTTTGAGAAACTTTAGCTATTTGTTTGTAACTTTTTAAACACATCCAGAGAATGTTTAACAGAACCCCTTTGCTGTGTTGGCTGCATCCACCCTGAAGCCACCAAAACGCCTAGTTGGCTCAGTGAGGGTGGATCAGACATTTTTCCACAAAACCACACACAACTACACATTCTACCCAAAAACATCCCAGCAAACACATGCACACACCAAACCCCCACAATAAACATGAGTAAAAACCCCCAAACACAGTCCAAGCACACAAAACATGCCGCACAGCCCCCAAAGCCTCACCTCCGCTACAGTATTAAATACTATATAATTCACGGTGAGACTGCGTGTCACAAATCATGCTGCTGTACAATAAACTTTTAGAACTTCTGAGTTTTAGATTTTAAAGAACAGAAGTGAGGAATCTAGGGCCACAAGCCATATTGGTTCACACACTGTAGGCTGTATTCTCATTCTCCAAAACATTCTCCTCAAGTCCTACCCTATCATCATGTTGCCTCTCCTCCAGGCTAAAAACCTCTATCTCCTTACTTTCTCGAATCCTAAATCTCCTGACTTACATTCTCAGATCCTCTATCCATGGCAGTGACCGCTGACTGTAACTGGTTGGCTGCATGAACACATCATACCACTCTAAAGCTTGTATAAATACCCTCAGGACCAAAAACCAAATTAGTTTTCAAGGCAATTGTGTCTTTGTGCTCCACCTTACTAAATTTCTCCTTTGGGATCCTCAAAAATAATTGATAGATTATCTAAGAAAAAAGAATGTATCCAATGAAATTCTGTAAGCAATCTAGACTAAAATTCCCGACCCTCATATAATGATTATATGTGTTACATTAGTATTTACTCCTGTAAGGCAGTAAACTGTTTGAATAGTTTGAGCACTAGCCAAAATACAATATCAGCCAACACCAATACAAGTTAAAAGCTGGTATCATGACATCTCATACATTAACTTGTCTTCTCTTTGATGTTTTCTACAATTTTTTTGTTTCTCTATTTTAAAATGTTAGATACATAGTGGGACACTTACCCCTAGATCTTCATTGGCCAGAAAAGCTTCCTTGTTGCTCAGTAAGCTCTCACTTTGTTCCACATAGTCAAGGAATATCTATACACAATCAAAATTCTAGGTTAATAATATTTCCAGCAAGAGTTTTCAGTGTAAGCAAACGTAGCTCCTTTTAACTTTATCTTTTTATAGCCACACACTTACTTGGAGGTCCAGAGCTTGGCCCAGCTTTGTCTTTCTCACTTCCCATGCTTGAATGAGCCCGTCTATAGAATCTTCAAGTTTATTTAAGGCTTTTTTAATTTGTGCTGTGTCACTATGGCCAGACTTCACAAGATTCTGTCCAAAATTCTTCACTGAAGTGATTCGTGCACAGCGTGCGTCTATCTCTGCCTACATTCAGACAAGCCAAATTTGATATGAAAATTAAATAATTTTTTTAGCTTGCAGAAATTTATTTCAGATTTTCTTCCCTATTGTAGGATTATATTAAGGTGCAAAATGTTAACGTAATATTATCAGATATAGAAAACAAACATTAAAAAAATAATAATTATAGTTAATTTATTCAGAAGCACTTGTATACATGTACTGTATGTAAGTACACATAGAGCAGCTCATACATGAAAACTGCAATAATTTTACCTTCCAGTCTTGGTGCTCCACTAAAAAGCTTTCTGCTTCAGCTTTGCTTTTGGGCAAGCCCTTCTTGGCCATTTCTGCAGTCTGCTTCAATGTCCAGTCCAGCAGCAGATGCTGATTAGCTTTAAATAGCTGAAGCTGGTGGGACTCCTGTAAATGCTGCTTTCTACAATGACAAATATCAGTCAAGCTTTTGCACTTTCTACCCATTATGCTTTGCGCTTTGTAATAAACACACCTTAATTTTACTTCCTTATCCAGCTTTGTTAAAGTGGTGTTTACTTCTCTCTGCTTCTTGCTGAGCTTGTCAGAAAGGTCAGAACAAGTCCGTAATCGATCTTTGGTAGCCCTCTCTAACACCTGGTTTCATAAACATCTTTCCGTTAACACTTGCTATGTTGGTAAAAAGAAACAATAATATAGTGCAACAGTATGCTCACTTCTCCTCTCTCCTGGATGACTTGAGCCTCCCGTTCTGTCTCCTCATGTCTGCGTAAGAGGTTCTCCACACTCTCCACGTCCTCTCCATAGCTCTGACCCTGCAGCAACATCATCTGCCGCACCACAGAAGTAAACCGAAAACCAAAGAGGACAAAAAATAAATAAGTGTAGCATTTTCTTTAGACTGATTAATAATAATGAATAATTGTGATAATAAAACCAGCTGGATTTTCCCCTAGGAGGCTAAATTTTAGTTTCATACACTGTTATTTCATTTATTCTACACTGCCTTTAATATTCTTTCTCTGCATCAGAATAGTGTGAATATCAAATTTCACTATTTCAAAACACCAAATATAGTCATATTGAAACAAATAGTTTGACCTGGAAAGTTAACAATACAGTTTGAATCTTTAACAATGTTTGCATATGTCATCTAACACTTATTTCAAGAAATGAAGTTAAATCCAGTTTTCAAAAATATGCGCCATTAAAAGGAATTAATTTTTTTAAATCACCTTTTCACTTGCCCTTTCCCTGACTTCCTCAAGGTCGCGGATTAAAGAGTGGGTTTCCAGTGCTGCTTTTAGTTTCTTCTTATAGCTGCTCAGGTCTCCATGGAAATTATTCCATCTGACACCAGGGACAAATAACCACAGACGTGAAAAGCAAATCTATCTTTTGCTACCATTTTATTCATTATCTAGCCTCACTAGCATTTTTGTGAAGCATTTATTTAACAAAAACAATGGCAGAGAACGGTGAATAGACCTCTCATTAAGCTGCTGCCGCCGCTTCTTCACAGTGGACAGCTCATCATTGTTCTGTCTCTCTAGTTGAGCAGCCAGGTTGTTGATGGTCTTGATGTGGGCATCATCTACAGTCACATCCTGAAAAGTGAGTCATTTTTTAAAACTCCAAATAACTTAAAAGTAACAATCTTTTGGCATAAGTTTGTTGCCAATTTATTAAGTTTTTAAAAGCAGTTAAGCCAGTTCAAATTAGAATTTAAAGTCTATGCTGCTAGACCTCTCTCTGTTCTGTTCTGTACCACATGAAAATGAAAGAAAAGTTCCCAGAACAGCCCTATGCCGGCCATTACACAATGTTTTCTATAACAATTTTATGAGTATATGTATATAAAAACAGATGAAATTTATTGTTAGAACATCTAATTGTTTGCAAAGTTTCAATTTTAAGCTTGGAAAAAAATCTGATTTCACTGTATGTTTTGTTGACCTACAGAAGACTATGATTCATCATTAAAACATATTTATTAACACAGGGGATGTTGCTGTAGCAGTATTACAGTATTTTACTTCCACTGATCTTACCCCATGGCTTCTGAACTCACTCAGCTTCTTTAGTATTTGCAAACCATGTTCATAGTCCTCCCCAAGATCGCCCACATTAATCATGACCTCCTATGAACAAGGAAATGAAAGAGGTTAATGGTACCTAATTGAACTACCTAAATTATAGTGGTTAACGCAAAAAAGACTAAGCAAATAGAAAATCAAACAAATTTACTGCTATTTCTCATTGAAGTTCTTGCTACAAAAATCTGGACATTTCTGACTTTTCTTTTTGTATCATTCTTGAACAAAACATGGAAACACAAACTAAATTGCTGGTGAAATGGGTTTGTTACAGCAGAATATACCTAGAAAGACTGAGAGTGTCAATTAATACAATGTCATGCAAATGAATGAATCTATTACAGAGTCACAATAAATCAAATACAGTAAACTACTAGTGTCATAATGTTCAGTAACTGGTACTGGATTCTCTTATTGTTGGTTTGGCATTTGATTCTTGCACTGTGACCTGGTTCTGTTCATGTCTAGAATAACGACAGTTATTGTGTATCAGATCATTTGTGCATGTAATTATGAGCTTGATATGATAATTACAAGCACATAAACAAGGTACTGCATAGAAGCCAAGCTACATACATTATATTATATGCATTATGTCTTATAAAACAATATGCAATATGACGATATAAAAATCAAAAGACTTACTTTAGAATATAATGCAAAGTCCTGTATAATAATCAATAGAAATATCTGAAACTTATGTAAGAAAACACAATACAGTAACTATGTCTTTGGTGTTTGTGTATAATACAAAGTGACCAAAGCCTGGACACTGCTCTGTCTGCATGCTCTGTAAGACTGGAAATTGCTCTCTCTGCACATTCTGCAAGACTGGACACTTCTCTGTCTGCTCTCTGTAAGACTGGACACTGCTCTATCTGCATGTTCTGTAAGACTGGACACTGCTCTGTCTGCTCTCTGTAAGACTGGACACTGCTCTGTCTGCTCTCTGTAAGACTGGAC
>JBBIGC010000001.1:40220174-40253988 GCA_037576955.1 Lepidarchus adonis
TATATATATACATCAATAAATTTACATACAATGTCCTGAAAAAAATCCTCCATATTCCATTATTTTGATAATTCCTGTATTATTTGTATTTGTTTTTTAGGTTTACAGAGCAACTCAAGTGTAATATAATGATTAGCAAGATTTTACAAAGGCATAAGAAATAATCCAATTACATTTTGGGAGAATATTGGCAACTTGGAATTGATTTTTTTGGTGTAACCACCCGAATAGTGACCATTACAGTGAGTTTGTCATCGTGGGCTGGTGATACTCACGTGTGCTAGCTGACAGAGACTGTAAAAGTCTTTGTCTAAGCTACATTGAGTATTCTCTATGGTGTCTTTCTGGAAGTGTGGGTCAGGAATTGAAGCAGTGGAGATTTCAGCAGTGCCTCGACGCATGGAGCGGGTGCGGCGAGGGCGGCTCACTTTCCGTGTTTGACTATCTGGAATCCCATTTGTAGGCACAGGCGATGTTTGCTGAGTTGGAAGATTTAAAAAATGGACCAGGGTCATCAATTAATGTAAAGAAATGGAAGTAAAATAGTTTTGAAATGCCATTTTTTACTGGAGTGTCTTACAGAAGATGGCAGCTCTGTAATGTAAATAGAAGCCACTAGTTGCTCGATTCCTTTACTATCTCGCACAAGCAGATTATCATCTTTCTCTCTGCTCAGAATTGTCACCATTTCCCCACGATCCCAGGTTAACTTCGCACCTAAAGAAAAGGATTTGTTATACATTGATCCATCTCAATTAAATATTTAGCAAAGGAGAAATGTGCACACCAAATTAGCACAGTACCTCTGTATTTGAATCTAATCTTAGCATTAAAATCTTGAACAGCAGTTGGTTTTGATGAAGTTTCTTTTTCCTTAAAGTTTCCAAAGTTATCTTTGACCTTCATCAATTTTTTTCCTTTTTCCATCACCGTTTCTCCTTCATCTCCTGATGAATCGCTGTACTGGACCATTTTGCTTTGTTGAGGTTCTGTCTGTATGAAACAGGAGGAATATTTCAGTTCAGTGTAGCTGATACATTCAATTCAATACATTCATTCAATTATTTCAGTTTGCTACCAACTAAACCAGAGGTGTAATTAGACATGGGCAGCATGGTAAGTTGTATTTTGCTGGGGGTGGCACAATAAGCAATAGAGGCTACTACCTGTGAAGGTGCCATGTTCAGAAGGTAGTAATGCATTTAGTAAATCCTAAAACTAGTAAAATCTAAATTGTTAAAAACATTGGAAACCCAATAATTCCCCATACCACCATCAACAGCATTACATAACAGTAAATCACAAACAAAGTGCACCACAAGAAAATGTATTAAAAGTATATGAATAAAACCAAGTTATACAAATGACACAATATTTGGTCATAATTTTATTGAAAATACATATCTGCATAAGGCAAGTGAAAACTTAGGACTATCATATACTTCAAGGGTGAAAGTCTGGTATTTTCAATGAATGGGATGGACAATCAGGTGTTAATGGTACAGTAGATCCTGTTTTGTTTAAAGAAAAGGAATACAGAAAACGTTATAAAACTTGCAACATATTTTCGAATGGGTATCATGGCTCAAACTAATCCCATAGAAAAAGAGTTGTTAATGCCCATAAAGCTAGAAAATTTTTAAAGAATTTGAACTCAACCAATCAACAATCAGATTGTGTACTTTTGTAAAGGAATTACCCTACCCAGAAGTGGCTGATCATCAACAATAACTCTAACTGCAAGATTTGTAATTGTCAAAGAGGTTTTAAAGGAATTTAGGGAAACTTCTAAGCACCTAGGCCTGTTTCACACTGGTTAATGTTAAAGTTTATGACTTCATCCCCAAGAAACACTGGTGTCACTAACAGTACTGAAAGGGGGAAAAACTGCTCTCAAAAACAACATATCTGCCAACATATCTGGACAAACCAGAAGAATACTGGAATAATATTTCGTGGACAGAAATAGAAAAATAGAGCTTTTTGGTTTAAATGAGGAGCATTACATTTGGAGAAAGAAAAGCACTTCTAGCATAAGAACCTTATTCCATCTGTGAAACCTTGTTGTGTGTTCTAGTTTGGGCCAGTTTTGCTGCATCTGCATATATGGTTTGCCATCATTGATGGAAGAGACATCTGTCCATTAATTGAATCTCAAGAGAAAGGGGGTCATGCAGCAAAACAACGATCCTAAACACACAAGTTGTTCTACAAAAGAATGGTTATATATATATAAATACACAAAGTGATTTGCATCAGTGGTTCATCATACTGGAGTTCAATATCTCTAGCCACACCCAGGCCTAATTACTGCCACACCTGTTCTCAATCAAGAAATCACTTAAATAAGACCTGCCTGACAAAGTGAAGTGACCAAAAGATCCTCAAAAGATACACATCATGTTGATATCTAAAGAAATTCAGGCACAAATGAGAAAGAAAGTAACTGAGCTCTATCGGTGTGGAAAATATTATAAAGCTTTGTGACTCCAGTGAACCACAGTGCGAGTCTTTATCAACAAATGGTGAAAACATGGAACAGTGGTGAACCTCTCCAGGAGTGGCTGGCCAACCAAAATTACCCCAAGAGCACAGCGCCAACTCATACAAGAGGTCACAAAAGACCCTACAACAACATCCAAAGAACTTTAGGCCTCGGTTAAGTTCAGTGTTCATGTAAGACAAAAAACACTGCTGAACATAAAAAAGAACATTAAGGCTCATTTCAATTTTGCCAAAAAACATCTTGATGATCCCCAAGACTTTTTGGGAAATACTCTGTGGACAAATTCTGCAAAGATGAGTTTGGGCCAAAATTCCTCCACCTTTCTGTAAAATACTCATTGCAAGTTATCACAAAAGTTGTTGCTGCAATTATTAGGTTTAGGGGGCAATCACTTTGTTACACAGGGCCATGTAGTTTTGAACTTTTTTCTCCCTTAATAATAAATTCCTTCATTTAAAAAATGCATTTTGTGTTTACTTGTGTTGTCTTTGACTAATATTTACATTTGTTTGATGATCTGAAAAAAGAAGAAATCAGGAAGGGGGCAAACACTTTTTCACACCACTGTATAAGTTTGTGATGCTTAAAAGTGTCTTTTTATTGGTGTAGACTGATAAATTGGTCTGAGGTCATTATTACTTACAGTTAGAGGAGCGAGTTGGGCTACACTCTTTGCCTGCTCCCCAAGCCTCTTCACTTCTGAAGCGTATGCCTCCATTTCCTTCTCCAGTCGGTGTTGGCGCTGAAGTAGGGCACTAGTGCTCAATTCATCCTTTCCATAATCCTCATTAATGAGGAGGGGCTTGCGGTCATTAAGCCATGAACTAGCCTCTGTGGCATCAGCAAAATACTGTGAGGAAAGAGTTGATGGTTAAGACCCATTGTACTGAAGTAATAGCTACAGAGCTATTATATATAGCTAAAAATTATCATAAATTTAAGCTAAATATATCTATGTGATATATGTGTTTTGTAATACATATTTATATATTAATAACATTATATTATCATTATCCTGAATTAAGAACCCCACATTTTGGCTAGTGAATATTTTTGCATTAATTATTATTCACTAGGTGGCACTACTCTACAAATGAGTTTGAGCTAGGGTCATTTTCCTCTAAGAAGCCACTGAGTAATTGCCCAAAGGGTCATTTGTGCCTACCATATATCAGGGGTGCTAGTGCAAAAGCACATGCCCACCCAGGAACAAAAAAGCTTTTATTCTTGGATCTACAGTTACAGATTTGTGTAATGGTGAAGTCTATTACAAATGGAAAAACATGGTAGAAAAAAGAGCAAAAAAACTTGATCCTGACTGCTGTGGTGACGATAATAATGTACAACCTGTTTGATGACATTAGCTGCCTGTAGTCTGTTCTTGCGATTGGCGACTTGGTCCCTGAGCTGCTGCCACTGTCTCTGCAAAGTCCTGATCCATTTCTGGATGTCTCTCTCATTTGAGTATCTCCCTCTGCACATCTCCTGACCCCTGGATAGAACAGCTGAGCAAAGAGACTCCTGTGACTGCACTTCTGCTTCCAAAGCCTGCCAACAAAAAAAGTTTTTGCATTTCTCAGGATACTACCTTTAATTACCGTTAGCCATTTACTCATTTGTATTCAATTAAAAGACTATAAAAATAATACATCAACACATGTATTCATGTGCTTTTTTCTGTTTGTGTATTTTTACATTTCTTTTGAATGTAAATAATTAGTTTCATAGTTCTCAGACAATATATCATGAAAAGTTTTAACAAAATCATGGGGTAATAAGATTTTTCAAATGTGCTATACCTTATGGTTTTGAATAGCTTGTTGAATTTGACTGAGGTCTCTGCCCAAAGATGCTGCTTGCACCAGAAGCCACTTTTCATAGATCCATGCCTCTACCTCTTCACAGTCATGAAAGAACTCAAAGAGCTTCAGCTGCCCTTCCAGTGCTTTCCTCCTTTTGGAAAAGAACATATATCAATTTATTCACAACCCCCAAACCACCAGGACAGTACTAGACTATGCCTAGGGAGCGCACGTTTTAAAGAATCACAATTTGACTAAAATGTTGCGTCTGTGAAATGATAGTTTCATAGATTCCAACCTGTTCTTGCTGAGCACCAGGAGGGAGTTGTACTGGGCACTGAGCTCTTTCACTCTACTCTGAACCTGTGACTCATCCCTGCCTTTCCCTCTTAAGGCACTGCTGCTGATGGAACTTAGTGTTTCTCCAAGAGCAAAGATCTGAGTGTCCAAGAGATCCTGCTTCTGTAGTAGATCCACCGCCTCCGGTAACTGCTTCCCCAAATCAGAGGATTCTACCCGGGCCTGGGCATGAACAAACATAGAAAATTATTCTCATTCAGTCCACTGCTCTACCTGTTAACTAATAATCTAAATGAGTAATGTATTTGATTAATTGATTTTCAGTTATAAATGAGACATGTGTCATAAACTGCCTCAGGTGTTACTGTAATAAATTGGACCACTATTGACTTCTATTATTTGTGCGGGTTTTTAACCTTGTATGCCCAGCGTTCATCTAAAGAAGCTAAATTTTAACTCCAAACATATCTTGGCTGATTGACTACAGCTGGCATACAGTGGTGAAAATGTGTACATTTGATTTGCCAAAACAATTTAAAATGCTTTTTTATGTCTAACAAATGTGATGTACTAAATGATCACTAAAGATTTATTTTTGTAAGTGAAATATGGGACTGAAGAACCTTTTAAGGTACGCAGAACCTTCAAATAAGGTAAAGTTTCTTTACCCAGTAAAAATTTTCCAAGACATTTTACATCACAGGTCATAAACCCTCCTGTTGTATTTATATTCTGTATACACCCCCTTTATCCTTAAATGACCATCATTTTAAATACCAAATCTATTTTATGTTTAAGAGTGTGGATGACTGAGTTTCTAAAGACCTTTAGCTCCTTGAGGTCCAGTGAGATTAAGTCAATATCCTTAAGAACAGCCAGTGTGTTCACAATATCTCCAATGGAATCTCTGTGATGCTGCAGCTGCTGGAGCAAAACGTGCCATTTGTTGGAGATCTTCTCTTGTCTGTCACACACAAACATTAACAACATATATAAACATCCCATTTGCTCATGATTTCAAGATTTCAAACACATATAATATAAAAGACATAAATAATACTTTTCACATAAGTAGGACAAAACTGACCAATGTCTATGAATATACAGCTGCACAAAATACCACAAACAACATAAAATGCCTTTAGTAATAGCTCTTGTATAAGCATATAGCATATAGCAGATAAAATGTAATTGATGGATAATATATGTATCCCTGAAAGCAAATTATATACCTAAATCATGACATGCATATATTAAATAGGGATGTCCTGATCCAATCTGAAAGATCTGTATCAGGGCCGATCAGGGCATTAAAAGAAGAGGGTTTGCCCTGAGCATGAACAAGCCGGAGACCAATCCTTTGTTGTGCATCAGTCATCATGCAGGTGTAGACAGATTTTCTCAAGACAGCGAAAAAGGAAAAAAAGATTAGCCATCACTTAATTTTAAGTGTGCTGTATTTCATGTACATCAGTTTCACAGATCTCATACAACAGATGAGAATGAGAATTCAATTTTCAAGCATATACACTGGATTTGAACCCTTTAATGAGGGCACTGTGAAACTGTAATCTAGGAAAATACAAATATTGGATCAAGACTCACTATGGGTGGATATTCAGTAATAAATGAGTCAGATCGGACTTTGCAAAAAAATTTGACCAGGACATCCTTAATGTTAAGTCCAGGCTTAAAGAGCTTTACAATATTGTATGCCATTCATTTATAATGAAAAATAATGTGTTATATATAATGTGTTATATAGCTAAAGATAGTGGGAGCTACCTGAAGAATTAATTTTGTCCACTTTGTGATACAAGAGTATGATGCCTTTGGCATTAAGATTAGCATAGGTCTCTCCAGGTACCTACTCACCTGTTGACAACCTGTTCTTTGCTATGGTAGTCCTCCCTCTCAATGACAGATGCCATCTCGTACAGGGCCTGAAATCGGGGTTCTCTAGCCAGGACATCTGTGCACAGCGCCTCCAATCTTTGGGCTGCCACTTGGGCATCCTCCAGGCACTCCAGCCCTCTCATGTCCTCCTTGTGCACCAGGTTGAGCGTGTCCTGTAGGTAGCTCTCCCTGAGCACTGCCTTGCGGCTGAACTTCTGCGCAAGCTGTTCAAGCTGCTCCAGCCGCATAAGGGCGCTCTGCAGGTCCCGCTCCCTCTTGTGCTCAGAGCGCTCCAGCAGGGTCCAGTTTCTCTCAATGTCCCCCAGGGTCTTGCCTTCTGGAGGGACGTAAACCCGGTGATTGTTGGCCCGCAGATTTGTGCGGAGACTGAAGAGTAGGGCCTCGATGGCACCTCTTTCCTGATACTTAGGAGGTTTCTCCATAGTGCGGTAAGTCTTGAAGTCAGCCACCAGCTGCTTCATGTCGGGCAGGGAGTTGGGGAATGAACGGTCATCCAGTGTCACCACTTTAGTCTTGATCCATTTCAGTAGATCAGAGACCATGTGCTCATACTGGTCTTTCATGTCATCAAGCTCTTTCAGGAGGTCCACAATCTGGAAGCAGAATGGAGAAAGGAGTAGGACTGACAATTCTTCTGCTGTTCCAGAAATGTATTTCAGCATCACTTAAACATACTTACATAATGAATACATCATTAAATGTCTGAAATACCAAAGTTAAATCTAAACATTGTCTAATGTTTTTAAAGCACATCTGCTAATACTGAAATGATTCCAATATCATTGTACATAAATAATGTAAGGCAAGTGTGTTCACCCGCACTGTATTTAATTGATCATACACCTGTACCAAAAGGTCTTATGATAATTTTGCATGACTCATTATACCAAACAGCCAGTTGCTTTACTTCCAATACAGCCCTTATTAGGCTAATAACAAGTACTGGTATTAGTCTGTTTCAGATGTTAGCAAATACAGTGTGAGCTTTGAGTTTTTATACAAATGAATACATAAAATAAATTAAATTAAAATAAAATAAAATATGATAAAATATAATAAAACTGTTCATGAATCTCTGCTGTTCTAAACAATATTCAGGGAAGCAGAGGGGGAAGCTAAAGTAGTTAAAAGGTCCCTTTTATTGCAGCAGCAAGTTCCACAGTGGTGCCTAAACAGGGCAGTGTTTAAAGTATTTGCGGGTGACTATAGCAGCACCTAAGCACATCAGCACAGCACACTGATATCTAGCTACTTATACACACCTTTCCCAATGACTGGACACTCCTCTGCGGTTTAACAATAGCATCTCTCATAGTCTGCCATCTCAGCCACTGACTGCTGAAACTGCCAGTGAATGACATTGCTGGCTGATGACCCAGATGTGTCCACTTGGATACAAACGCAGGGGGTTCCCTTGTCTCACGGCCAAACCAAGCTCAAGTCTGACCCAGACTGGTACAGTTCCCAAACCAACATTATTTATGACACCTCACTGACAGCTAGCATGTTGTTCAATTCACACATGCGGATGTGGCAGTGAACGGTGGTGTCATCCTGTCCATGCACGAGCAGAGCAGGACACTTCTCACCCTGTGTATCTCCATAGGTCCCTGGCCAGCAAGCTAATAGAATCTTCCAGCCTCTGAATTCATATCCACCAGGTTCCTTCTGACTGCCTGTTGAGAGGAGCTTGTGGGACCTTATCTGTCATGCTACTGAAATGGCTGTGAAAGGCTACTTCAGTGTTTGCCTATGCAAGCTGAATCGTTTGCCTGTATTACCAAAGCTGAGTACACACTTATCTGATTAGGGCCATTGCTCCTCCCTTTGCCCTTCTGTGAAATCCAATAATCCACAGTGCAACCCTTAGTTCGGGATTAATGAGTGGAGTTCTCACAACAGCCCATGGGGGGAGCAACAGTATTTCAAATGAACTGGGAATAAGAAAAAGCCTCAGTGTGCTGTATCTGAAATTACATTTGCTCCAAATAAGTATATTTTAGACTGAATGAAGAAAACAAATCTTTTCAAATAGGGCAGTGAACATGGTTTAAAAATACAAGTTTTGTTTATCATGGGCTGTGCATAGATAGACAAGAACATGCATTATTATATTTACATTACCTGAAGATGCCTTTCCATATTATTTACATTTACATACATAACCATTTTTATTTATTTTTATCATAGAACTAGTGTAATTATCTCATACAGTGGTGCTTGAAAGTTTATTTACCTTTAAAATTGGTCTATTTTTTTATTTGAATGTGACATTTTAAACATACCCTAAATGTAGATGAAGGAAAAATTGTTAAAGAACTGACAAATTATATTTGGCCACATATTTATTTTTTAAAAAGTTATCCAATATTTGTATGTGGCAAAAGTAAGTGAAAACTTAGGATTATCAAATCATTTCAGGATTCAGATTCAGATTCAGAGTGGTCTGGTGTTTTTAATCAATGGGATGACAATCAGGTGTGAGTGGGAGACCCTGTTTTATTTAAAGAATAGCAGTCCAGCAATGCCTGGTTTGAATAGAAAAAGGAACAGCTTTCTAAAAAGAGCATACAGTCCCCATTAGCTGGCCCCCTTTATCTTCCCAACCTCACCTCTTTTCATTTCCATAAGAAGCAACATATCTGGTGTATGCATTTCTTCCTCTATAGCTCGCCAGACTTGGGTTGGTGTTAGCACTGTTGCCTAGAACAAGGTAAGTCTTGCTAATTCTGTAGGCCGACTGCTGCTGCTGCTACTGCTGTTGGTGGGTGGGTGACACTAACCTACAATAGACCTGTCACTGATGAATCCTCTGTCTGCTTGGTGTCTGGACCATCAATCAACACAGGCCTGACAACTATTGCAGTACATGGGGGTCCTTGTGGGGACAAATGGAAATTTGTGGTTACGTTGCTGCTTGCTTCTTCTTTTGTTTACGGCGTTTGTCTGTCATATACAGTAGCAGAATGCAGTTAAACACCTACTAAATGCTTTACAGTAATATGGGACTGCCACGAGAAAGTGTGGTGTTGGCTACATGCATGCTACTCGTTCATGAGTTGCATTCTCTGACTGGCAAGCAAAAATAGAACATTTAAATTCATTTAAATTAAATTCATATAAATTTCCATATAGCTTTTTACAACAGATGTTGTCACAAAGCAGTTTTACAAGGTCCGGGTCTGAGCCCCTAATGAGCAAGCCAAGATGACCGCGATAAGAAAAAACTCCCTTAATTGTAACCATTTCGAAAGCTTGCCACCCTGTCTCCTGCCAAATTTAGATCCCAGCCCAATAGGGGCGAACTAACAGGGTTTTACTGTATCTGTCCATCTACAGTTTACTATAGATCATGTGGGCAAACCAAAAAGATAATGGAAGAATATTTTGTGAATAGAAATAGAAAAATATACATTGTGGCTTGAATGAGGAGCGTAACATATGGAGAAAGAAAAACACTACATTCCCACAAAAAAACCCAATCCCATCTGTGAAACATGTTAGTGGAAGTGTTCTGGTTTGGGCCTGTTTTGCTGCATCTGTGCCTGAATGGTTTTCTCTTATTGATTGTGCCTTAAATTCTGAACTGTACCAGAGAAAATGTGAAGAGATTTGTTCATGAAGTGAATCCCAAAGTATGCAGCAGGACAACAGTCCTACAAACACAAGTAATTCTAGCAAAAAAAAGTTAAAGTTGGATAAAGTGAAAGTTCTGAGAATGTTCTTAATGTGAGGGAACCCACCAACATCAAAGAGCAGAAGTTATTCTGTAAAGAGAAATGGGCTAAAATTCCTTGATATTCAGGACTGAGCAACAGTTACTGTAAACATTTAATTGCAGGTATTGTTGTTCAAGGGGGGGTATCACATATTGAAAGCACAGGTTAATTTACTTTTGCCACACAAAGATATGTTATTGGATCTGTTATTTTCAGTAAATACATGACCAAATATAATATTTTTGTTCGTTTGTTTAACTAGATTTTCTCTTGATGTACTTTTAGGAAAATCAGATCATATTTTAGGTCACATTCAATTAAAATATGTAAAGGGTTCACAAACTTTCAAGCACCACTATATTTGCATTGTATGGATACAAAAGTAGCCTAAATAATATATATTATGAGAACTTGCTGAAGATTAAATCCAGTCAAAACAAAGAAAATTGTTTAAATCGACATCGATGTAGACTATTAGAAACATTTTGGTGAAAGCCATGCTTGAATGTATTATCCAGACTGACCTTGGCAATCCTCTTCTGGATGGTCTGCCCTTGCTTCATTTTAGAGAAGTAATGATAATAAAGTGAGACATAAGTCATAATAGACTTCTCATCAGGATGAGGCACCACTATATCCTCAACATCCAGCAGTTGCATGATACCAAATTCAGTCTCGGCCAAGCTGAAAGCATGACTCAAGTTCCTTTTTGCTTCATCTGGATGCAGTTGTCTGTAGTTGAAAAGATCTGGACTAAAAAGCAAAGTTATCACCACATTAGTCAATTAGTCATGTGAAAAAAAATACATCCCCTAGAAATTGTAAATTTTTTTCAGCATATTTGAACATGTCCAATTTGACCTGTGTGGGGTGTGTCTCAGGAAAAACCTTTGCTCTCTAAAAGAAACATTAGAATACTGTCTGCCAAAAACACATTTGTAACCATTGTGTATGTACAAAACGAGACCTTAAAGATGTATACGTCTCTCCTTACGCAAATGTTGCTTTCTATAGAAACAAACAGAATGTAATAATGGCAGAATGTGCACATATGTAAACTCTGACCCATGTTTGCAAAAAATGTGAGGGTGAGCAAAAACGTGAGCAGCACCAGTATATATGTATGTTTTGGATGGGACTATTAAAAAGGCAGGTAGATACATTACAGCCCTTTACACTGTGAAAAAACAGGCCAACATCAAAAGGCAATTTGCAGCAATGTCCACTTTCCCAAATGTAATCTGCACAGTTGACTGCATAAATAACAATCCATATGAAGATAAATAAAGTTCTACTCTACTACGTTTTATATCTTTTGGGATAATGTAGCTACAGTTAATGTTGGCCACTGTACACGTGTGGCATTGACCAAAGACAAGAAACTATAACAATTATGAAGCACAGTGATGAAAAGGTTATTGGAATGTTATATTTGAATTCTATACATTTTGCATCATATCAAAAAGTAGTGTGAGGTTATCTGTCTAAAAACTGGAAGAACAAGATAATGATCCTAAGCCACTAGTAAATCCATCAAGGAATGGCTCAAAAAAGGGTTTTGGAACGCTGCTGAAATGCTCTATTTGATTAGAAAAAGGCAGCACATACAGAAAAACCTACAAACATCTTGACATGAACTGAAGGACTTTTACATGGATGAGTGGTTAAAAAAAAACAGGTTTACAGTTAATATTATATCTGTTGAAATTTCTCTTGAATATATGACTAAACAAACTAAAAACTATGTTGACAAAAGATTCCATGGGATATTCTTATTTTGTTTTCCATGATAAACTGTTGATGGTGAACTTTGGAAAAATTCCTAATGAAGCGTACCGATGAGCGTGGATTAAAGCGTTGAAGGCCAGGCCATCCCTCCAACTGCTGGAGAAGTCCTGAACGTCCACATTGGCATAGCTGGCAGTCTTTCGTTGACACCAGATCAGAAGAGCTTCTTTGGCCGATCGACGTGCTAAACTGGAATCAGTACTGTCCTAGGAACACAGTAGAACCAGTCTTCAATGCTAAATACTTCAGCTTTATTAACTATATCAGATACACTTTAGCTATGTCTCAATGCCTATGCCTCATACTCTTATTATTACACATCATATTCTTTACTGAAAAGAGAATGCCTCAAAGCAATTTTCAAATAAAGGTAACAGATAGAGGTCTTGGGTCCAGCAGCAAAATCTTGCAGGAAATGGCGAGATGCATTTTTGTCACACTACAAATTTTTGTCATTTTGCAGTTTTCAGAAAGCCTACAGTTTCTCATATATTAGTGTGCTGACTACCCCCATTAAGCTATTGAGTGCAATTCTATTACTATACAATCATCTTGTGTTATATTTAGCTAGAATTTTAGAGTGACACTGTTCATAAGAACTTTTATGAACAGCTTAAAGGTGCAGCAGTTGAGGGCAAAGTTTAAAACTGTAATTGAACGTTTGGGTGGGTATTTAGTAACTGTCAGATATTAGGCTTGTTTTCTGTTTAATATCAGCAGCAAAAGAGCCATAACTATAGCTAGCCCTGTACATAAGCAGATTTCCAAACACTGTAAAACTGCTATGGACAAAACTAATAATATCAAATGATGTTCACACAACTGTATGCCAAAAACTGACATAAAATATAACTGACATCACTGACATAAAAATATGTGTTAAAATAACTTTTTTACCATGACCTGTTAATATGCTACATTTTATGAGTATAAGGCATAATAATAACAGTGCAAGAAAAAGTATATTAACCTTTTGGAATTTTATGGTTTTCTGCATTCATTTGTCATAAAATGTGATCTGATCTTTCTCTAAGACAAAGGTATTGACAAATATAATGTTCCTAAAATAATTACAAATGAAATCTGATCTTTTTACGTCTTTACTGAGAACAACCATAAACAACTCATATTGCCAGTGAAAAAAAGAACCCTTAGAATTAATAACTGGTTGGCCACCCCTTGGCAGCAATAACCTCAACTCAATAAACTCAACCGGGCATTTTCTGTAGCTCTGGCTCAGACCTGCACATCATTCAGGAAGAATCGTAGACCAATCTTCCCACCAGAACTTATTTTGTTTTCCATGATAAACTGTTTATGGTGAACTTATACTCTTTGGAGTCCTTTTCCTTTTGTATCACCCAATTTCTACATAGTTTAAGCTAATGTACAGACATTCTCACATTATCATGAAGAATTTTTTGATTCACTTGGGAATTCATCTTCCACTCATTGACTGCAAGTTGACCAGTTCCTGATGCAGCAAAGCAGACAAAAATCTTGACATTTTCTTCAGCATACTTTACAGTTAGGATACAAACTTTATGATGATATGCAGTGCCTCTTTATGTCAGATATAATGCTGGGTGTTCTTCCCAAAAACATATTTCAGGTATGCAGCAAATACTCTTATTAGAAAACAGTAGCTTTCTTTATGATGTCCAAAATGACACAAAATCAAGATCCTCTCATTGTAAACCTGTGAGGTGAGCTGAAGAGGGGTGTGCATAAGAGAGGACCCAGGACTCCTGGTAATCTAGAAAGATTGTGCAAAGATGAATGATCAAAAATCCATATATCTGTATTCTCCAACCTTGTGAAATGTTATAGAAGATTCATTGCTGTCTTTTTGGCAGGGTGGTTGTACAAAATATTAACAGCAGGGGTGCCAATAATTGTGGCCCACATGATTGATTTCTTATTGTGGGATTTTTCCCCAATGAAGAAAAGTACTTCAATTAAAGGTTGGATCTTTTTTGCATTTTTGGGGGGAAAAAAATTAGAAGCCTAAGAACACATTTTAATCAGGGGTGCCAATAATTGAGGAGGGTGTTGTATAAACACGTTTGTTTGAATTTAGGTTTAGACTAACTAGTGGGTCAAAAATTTGGGCAGCTGTGTATTCTTTTTAATTGGTCTTACATACTGTACTTTTTATATTCTGTCACAAAACACATGTTGCTTTTTTACAGGTTAAAAAGCTGAATATGAAAACATTCCAGCTCTACTTTGTGTTACTGTGAGAATACATGTGTTTATGGATGTGTGGGTGTGTATCTGTATATGTACATGTAGAATGAACATTCAGATAAATAATAAAAAAATAAATATTAGAATTACTGAAGAAATAAAATACACTGCATCTCAACAGGAAACATCAGGACAGGAAGTCATATCCTGAGTTTGTTATAAAAATGTACAAATACTATTTGTTTTTTATTTCAGTGGACATTATACAGCTCTTGTTACATCAGAGACATTAGTAGATTTGCTCAGTTGTTAAAATGATCCACTGTTCTACAAAGTTTCAAATATTCCCATTCCCAGTACACCTGATTCAGCTCATTAAGCATCTTATGATCATCATAGAACATAGAGAACGGTTGGAACATTGTAAGATGGGCTGAATTTAATAAGCTGCTTTGTAAGTTGTCAATTTGGTCAGTATTTTGCAAGGAATTTACTCTGATGTGATTAAAAGTATATAAATTGTAGTTTTCATGTCATGATGCTTATGAGATTTACTCAATTCATGGTCTTTTTAGGTCTTTTCTGTCACATTTATTTCCCTTATCACAATTTTTCACTACATCATTAGAGAGTAAAAAGTCCCTGCATTCTTTGCAGCACATCTTTTGCATTTAACACAATATTTTATAACATACCATATTTCATAGCAGAATGGTCAATGTGTGAGTTAAGATTTCAGGTTGTACCTCATCAAGATTAATTGCTCCAATCTGGAAGCGGAGAATGATGATCCAGATGAGGCCCAGGATCAGGGTTCTGTCTCCATCCACAACATTTTCAGGGCCAATCAGATCGACTCGAATCTGAGTAGAGAGGAGCTTCTCTTATACATGTGAAGACCTACATCTGTCTTTCTTATTTCTGCTCCTGTACTTATCACCTAATCACCTCAACTAATCATCTCAAAACAACCCCCACAGAGCTGAAATAGATTTGTTAAACAATGGAAAACACTAAAATGATCAAGCCAGTGGACCTCCTGGACCAGGTCAGGGAAACACTGAGCTTTATATGGACCTTTCCTTTATTTAAAAAATCAAATAAAGTAAGTGAAGGTCTGAGGTTATTCATAGTATTTTTTCACTGTCTTTCAATGTCTGAGCTTGTCAGCCCTAACCCTCCTAATCATACCTTGGTTTTAAGAAAGTTGATGGCAATGCTGTTGTTCTCCAGGCAATGTACTCTGAGGGTGCGTCGACTGGGGGTTGGCAGCTTGTCCCTAGAGATGAGTTCCAAGAGTCGCACCAGGTGTACTCCAGTCTTCAGCTCAGTGTACACATCATTCAACATTATCTTTTCCTGAATACAGAAATACAAATAGAAACAAACAACCCATCAAGCAAATATTGTATCAGCTTTGATACAGAAGAGTATAGCAGATCCAGTATTATTTTCAATCAGTTTTAGAACATGCATCAAAAAATTATACACTACAGCTGTTTTTATGCAAGCTTAACTATGTGAGTATTACTTAATTTATTTCTAATACTGAATGTTATTTTTGATTGCTATTGGCATTATTTCAACAACATTATAATAATAATAATAATAATAATAATAATAATAATAATAATAATAATAATAATAATAATAATAATAATAATAAATTATTGAAAGCCCATGCAGTTAATTTAATCAGAACAAGTGCCTGATTACAGAACAAATTTTTACTGTTATTTGTCTTTTTTTAGAGCATATTAAAATAAAGTCATGGAGACATTTTGATTCTTTGATTTAATCTTTAAAAATTATAATCATGCTGAAATTTTTAAAGGATACACACATTTAAAAAACACACATATACTACATACTACATCTTGTGATTTGTTGTTTTCTAACGGTACGAGATGCCCCTTTTGAGTATTTCCTTTTTGTGAGCTTTGTAAACTAAATGACTGCTGCTCCAGTTTATTTCTCTTAAGTATGTGCAGGTTTATGCTACTGAACATGCACATGAACACTGCACAGACAAGACTGAGCTTTACTGTAAGCAATGTTCATAAAGGGGGATTCAGGCATTTACCCCTAAAGAAAATAGAAAATACCCCTGTAGAAATGACAGAGATACTTCAATTACATTTATTTCCTAGGAATTGTTTGGGGTGGCAATAATTGTGGAACAGGCGATTTTATAAAAAATAATTATTTCTTAGTCAGGATTGAATTTTTCCTCATTAAAATTCACTTGAATTGAAGGTTACATTTTTCTACAATTTTCAGTGTGAAAGTATGCTTCTGCAATAAAAATTAAATTTATTTCAAGGCTTTTTATTATAAGGCTTTTACCACATCTTAACCAGGGGTGCCAATAATTATGGAGGGCACTGTATATAATAAATCCTTCCCATTGTGAAGTGAACTGTTCCAGGTTATGGTTAACGAAGGCTGTTTTTTTCCATTTTATATATATATCCATTGTAATTTCCATCCATGTTTGTAAAGCTGGACACTCCTGTGACCGTTTCCATTTCAGTGTTAAGAGAAATTTCTCAAGCAACAATTGAATTTAAATATTAAGTTGAAGGTGGTAAAAAAAAAGAAGAAAAAAAAGAGGACAAGTAGGAGCTCCTCTAATGTGACTCCTTGGGGCTGTCATGTGATCTCCCACAAAAATAGATTTTTATAATGATTTTCTGCAGCCGCTGTTTCTTTCTTGCATTCTTAATGAACTCAGATGATGTAAGCAGCTGGCTTTCTCTGACAAAGAACAACCATGCAGGTTTAAACTACAGCATTCAAATTGCAGCATATTGCACTGTATCTAAAATTCCAGGGGCTGTTGGACTATGTCTGTCACGACACAGTGACAAATGAAGTCCCTTGGCCCTTTATTCCAAGCCAATACAACAGCCCCATAGCTGGATCTCAGGTTGAGCTGACCCCTGTATTCTCCTGAGACGTTGAGGTTAGGCGGGGCAGGAAGAGTAGCCTGCCCAGCGCCAACAGCAGTAATAATTGGCAGAGTCAAAGCATTGTGTTTGGCTGATGGCCACTAAGCTCTGTTCCAACATGACTCACTCACTCCTCCCTATGTGCTGGCTCCATTCAGGGCTTCTCAGCCACTCCTTAATACAAGCTCTACAAGTGTCTAGAATCTTTCATTTCATCTCACTGGATAGGAATGGACAGGTCCCATTAGACAGATTTGTATCATGACTCAGAAGTGTAGGAAAGAACAATTCCATGTGCTATGTAGCTGCACCATATATAAACACTATACTGAACATAAAGTGTGACCACTTGCAAGTTTGTAACTGTTTTTACCCAGTGTCCATGTACAGATGCTTCCACGTTTTTTTGAGTACAGGTGCGATGAAATAGATAAAAATCCTCAAGAGATCAAGGTGAATGGGAAAGAGGAAAGGGAAACTTTTAAAATCCATGTCAGCAGTTCACACTCTGCAATTATTTTTTGTTTTCTGACAACTAACAAGTAGCAAAGGTAGACTGTTTTGTAAATTCCATATAAAGTAATAACCATATATTTTTCAGATATCAGCTGCTAATATAAATAATAAACAAGATTAATTAGATTACTATAAATATTTCTATACATATCACTGTCCTTAACACACTTTTTTTTTTACAAAAACTGAACATTCACACCTCATCCAAATAGTTGACAGTGAATGTACTGCATGAAGTGTTGACATTCACCATGCTGTCCTTTTCCTTCCCAACTTCAGAATCGGTGAAATGTTTATGCAGGACCTTGAGTTAAGAGCTGTATCCTCTCTTTCTTCCCTTCCTCAGTCTTCCTCACTGGTGTTCCATCAAAGGATTATATAACTGAGCTTCCAGAGGAATACTGATGGGGGTTGGCAAAAGTTGTCACAATTATCCTGTGTGCTACAGCATTAGGAGAGCTACCATCACTACATGTTTATCTGCTGCCTAGCCACGAGACTTGTTAGACATAATATAATTATAATATAATATAAAACATAATTTCATAAGCTGTTTCTCTTTTTTTTCATTCATCTTTTGACTGGTTTACTTTATTACCATCTGGTGTCGACCAGAGGAGGATGGACTCCCCTACTGAGATTTGGTTCCTCCCGAGGTTTCTTCCTCAGTTCAGGGAGTTTATCTTTGCCTCCGTCGCCGTGGTTTGCTCATCAGGGGCTCAGACCTTGTAAAGCTGCTTTGTGACAACGTCCGTTGAAAAGAGCTAAATTTATATTTAATTCTATGGCACAGAATAGAATATAGTAAAACTTCACTACTAACATGGTTAATCCCAGATCTATACTAGCCTTTTCCCTCATGGGAGTATATGGACATTTCTTATTGGAAAGGGAGGATATAAACAAAATTGAATTTCTAATTTTAACATGATTGCTTGCAGTTTTTGGGGGAAAACAGACAAGCACTCAACCGCTGTGCCCCTGGCCTGAATAGGAGTGGGTTAGAAATCTGATACAATCTGATCTGGTGGCTTGTTATTAGTGGGTGAGTATAAAAGGTCAACGAGTTTCTGGACTCCTGACAGACACTTGCATCCTTCATCCAGTGCTGCACTGATGTGTTTTGGCACAGGAAATTTGGTCAGAATTGATGGCAAGATGAAAATTTGTACTCATCAGTTGTGCATGGGACATACTTGGACATTCTAACATAACAATGATTGAAAGCACAAAGCCAAGATGGCCTGTCATTGGCTAGAGCAAAATAAAGTAAAGTTTGTGGAGTGATGATATCAGTCTCCTGACCTCAATATCATTGATCCACTCTGGGGAAAACTCAGAAAGAGCCCAAGAATTCACAACAACTGGAGGCTTTGCCAGGAAGGATGGGCAGCTTTACCATCTGAGAAGGTAAAGAGTCTCATCCTCAACTACCACAAAAGACTTCAAGCTGTCACTGATATTAAATGGGACAATACACAGTATTAAGAACTGGGGTAATTTGGGTAGTTTTTGTTATTATTATTTAAAAACAGTAAACACAGTTGTTTGACAAAAAATGGCTTCAAACACTAACAATGAGTGAATGAAAAGTTTTTATGTTATCATTCATATTATCTGAAAAATTAAGAAATCAGAAATTCTGTCAGGGTATTTAAACTTATAAGCACAGCTGTATATCAGAATGTCATCCAAATAGACATACACATACTCACTGTGGGATTTTGGTATATTTCTTTAATATATTTTTTCTAATATATAATCAGTATAGAGTGGGATTTCTAATTTTAATTTCTAAGTTCACTGTGCTTCTGTCTCTGTGCAACTGACCTTTAGAGGGTTTCAGTCTCCAAAACATGGAGATAACGTGTGCTCCTTGGCACCACACACACACACACGTAGACTTTGAGTCAGAGTTAGTCGGAGAGAGACGAGGAACGCAGCTGCAAGAAACACTTGATTTTTCCTCCACTTGTTTTCTTATTTTATTTTTCATTCTTTTTATAATAAAATCTCTAAAGACATTTTATGCCTCATCAATTGACTTTAAAAGAACCTGAAGGTTTTCAAGAACAAATCTACCATCACCGAGGACCTCTCTCAGGGCTTTGTTCATAAACCTTTGTAAGACAGCCGGGGCATTCATGAGGTACTCATATTGCCCTGTAGATGTATGGAAGGCTGTCTTCCACTCATCCCCTCTCACAAACACAGATAAGGTTATAAGCACTGTGCAGGTCCAAATTAGTGAAAATGGAAGCCTGCTGCAGTGCTTCAAATGCCAAGTTCATGAGGGGCAATAGGTGATGGTCCTTGATTGTGATCTTGTTGAGACCCTGACAATCAATAAAGGGCTACAACCCACCCATCCTTCTTCACAACAAAATAGAAATTAGCCCTGCATCTGCTGTTGAGGTTGAAGGCCATATAAAGCCAGACCAGATGGTCCAGTCTATTCAGGGGAGCCATTCGCTGGAGCCATGGGAACCCCAGTATCACGGAACAGTTCGGGAGCTTTTACTAGATACAGATAGATGATTTGCTCTGTATGGTTCCCTACACACAGCTATGGCATATCATCTATGGCTACGAGGGAAACAGGCTGATACAGACCTTCCCCGAGGGGGCCTTGTCAGTTTCCATGTGTCTGAATATCAGTGGAAAAGGCATCCAAGGTGAGGCACAAACCCCACTCTCCCAGCTCAGGCATGCGACTACTGAGTTATTCAGACACAGGAAGGCAGGAGGGAGAGGACGAGGATAACTCAGACTGCAAGGAGGAAATGGCTGGGCTGAAATTGCCAAGCGAAAACTATTTCCTCACAACAAAACAGGGGAAAAGGAAGCCAACACTAATTTCTTTTGCACACAATTCTTTTCTTTCTTTATCTTTTGAAAAAGCAGAGAAACTGAGAAACAGGAATAACAGAAAAAGGTGCATGAAGAAGTTCACCACACAGAAGATAGGACATGGATTGGTAAGACAGTTAGTCACAACCTCAGCACAAAAAGCCTGGCCTTGATAATGATTACCTCAGAAGAAGAGACAGCATGGGAACTTCTTGCAAAGCCTGTGTTGAGAATCATCTAAAATGTTGTTGCTTGTACAACCACCTTGAATCTCCAAAAAAAACGGCTTACAGGTAAAAACATTTTCAAAGTTCAATATACAGTCACAAGAAAAAGACCTTTTGGAATTTTATGGTTTTCTGCATTAATTGGTCATAAAATGTTATCTTTTTTGAGAACAACAATAAACAAATCAAATTGTTCGTGGAAAAGTATTTGAACCTTTAGTTAATGACCTCAGAAAAGCTAATTGGAGTCAGGTGTTAGCATACATGTAGGCTTGAGTTTGGTGGGGTGGACACAAGCTACACTGATAAAAAAGAAAACCTCAAATACACTCGGATACACTTCTGTGAGCCATGCCTCACCAATATGAGCTTTCAGAGGATCTATGATACAGAATTGTTGATTAACATAAAGCTAGAAAGGGTTACAAAATGATTTCAAAGACTTTAAAGTCTACCAGATCTACAAATGCACACAATTTGGGACTGTGGCTACTCTACCAGGAAGTAGACACCCAGTTAAAATTATTGCTTCATGTCTGAAGTTTGCAAAAGAGCATGTTGACACACCACTGTGGTATTGGCAAAATGGTTTTTGGACTGATGAAATTAGGAAGAACACCCAGCACTACATCTGATGTAAAAAGGCAACTGCATCCTGAAAACATAATTTCAACCATAAAGTATGGAGGAGGAAACATTATGATTTGGCCGTGCTCTGCTGCATCAGGTCCTGACCAGCAATAACTGAGGGGAAGATGAATTCCCAAGTGTATTAAAAAATTCCTCAGGATAATATGAGAATATGATGAACAGAACATAATAATATGATGAACAGAACAATGGCATAAAACACCGGTCCACAACAGACTGGCTTCAGAAATGTAAATAATGTATGTATGATTTTTCCATTGCTACAGGAAGTGCCTGGTTGAGGTTATTGCTGCCCAAGTGGCGGTCAGCCTGTTATTTCAAGGGTTACATACGTTTTCCACTAGCAATATGTGTTGTTTATGGTTGTTCTCAATAAAGACATGAAAGCTCAGAAGCTTTTTGTGTTCTTATTTTAGGCACATTATATTTGTCAATACACTTGACTTTGATGACAATCAGATCACATTTTATGACAAATTAAAGCAGAAAACCATGAAATTCCTAAAGCTTTTTCATGCCACTGTAAATTAATGCAAAATTATAATGTAAAATTGAAGTTATTCTGGATCGTTTCCAATTGTCAGTTTGTCAGCAGAATCTAAGGGGCAAGGTTTTGTTCCAAAAGTGATGATATAGTAATTAGTAAATTGTTTGAGTAAACTGTAGTTTGAGTTTTCATTAATAATGCACACAACTGATGCCACACAACCAAATGGTAAAACTATCATGAGAAGAAGCAAAAATGTGAGGGAACACATAACATTTGTTAGGAAATGTAATGCTGGTACTTTTTGTGGCTTATTATGGGCACCGTATAAAAAGACATAATAAAGAAGAAAAGCCAAAGGTAAACCCTGTACTGAAATACAATATTGCTCTTAATTTTACACTGCTCTTCTGACCCTAGGCATAATCTTGTGTCTCTGAGAACACAAACTGAGAAGTTGATGTGGAATATTTTTGGGGCTCGTGAAATATTCCTACCCCATTCTTGGAGAAAACACTGTTCATCCACTTAGTGTAGGTCTTCTTCTGTACAGCCATGCGCTGCTCCTGCAGCTCTCGGATCCGTCCCTTCTTATAGTCGTCTTCATCTTCCTGTGTAGACATCTGCCAAATCACAGAAAAATTCAATTTATAAACTTTTATTTGCTGAGATTTAGTTTAAGTGAAGTAAAGATCTACATAGTTGAATTAACTGTAAAATCAAATATGAAACTATCTATACAGATGCGGTTCACAGCAACGTTTAGCACTGAATTATTGTTAATGAAGGAAAGTTCATTGTTGACCACAAAGGCATTCTTGAGCATTCATGTATAAATTCAACATTTTAAAGAAAGGATGTCACCAGCACCAGCAATCACATGATGAGTTTAATTATTAAACTTAGACTTTAGCAGAGGTGTCACAGTTAATGAACACAATACAAAGCCAGTACTTTTAAGCCTTTTCCAAAATCACGGTGGCAAAAATAACTTTATAAACTCACAGTCTAAAACAATACATTTCAAATTTACCTCCTTGTTAGAGAGACAGTATGCTTAGCCTGATGGTTTCAGAACAATAATGTCTACCCATTATATGTGCTTGGGTCATTATCCACTTCAAGTGCAATTTCATGGACCCTATAAAAATACCTTACGTTTTATTTCTTCTTGTACAGCTAGTTATGATCAGTAAACAATAAACTGAATTCTGGGAATTTAAAATAATGGTAGTACTGTATGAATACAACAGTATTTGTTTAATTATGCCATTACTTATCCTCAGGGTTTAATTTTCTGTAATATCAATCTCTCTCTTATATGCCTGTATATGTGTGTGTGTGTGTGTTTGTAAATAGATGGAATGTCACCTGCAGTGTTAACAAAATACAAAATTAGTAATAAACATTCCCGCTCTTACCCTGTTTGAGTAAGGGATAAATCACCTTGTTAACCAAAATCTGCAAATGATATATCAAATGACTTACAAATGTGAAATCCAGCAATCATTTCAAAATAAATTAAATTCAGTTTAAATAGTACCACTGACCTTTGCAAAGTCCTCTTCTATGTATCCAGCCTAAAAAATGTTGTCATTCAAATATTCATGATTTTAACCTGTGTGTCGAGAGCTCGTCTTTCAGGGTTAGTGAGCAAAGTGGTAAATTGAACTTTGAAGCCATAATGGGTAGTAGATTGACAGGAAGGGCTGTCTCTCACCTGACTGTGCTATAAGAGCAGTATAAATGTTACATAATATGTACTACTTCAAGTAATTCAGCTAGACATACTTTTAAAGGAAACAACTGAAATAATCGCAATTTTAATGCTATATGAATGTGAGTAGTCATGCCAATAGATATCCACTTGTCATGTTAACATTACAACTGAAAAAGAGGCTTGATTTTAACAATCAAATCCAATCTTCCTTGTTAGCAAAGAAAAACATGATCAGAAAAACAATTCTTTAAAGTAGTGTTTAATATGTTTTATCTGGTTATAAAAAATGCTAGAAAAGGTAAATGCTATAAAATGTTGTGCATTTAATTATATATTAGCAGCTAGACCTCAAAGAAATCTGGGTCATTCAGAGGTCTGTAAAAAAAACATAACTACATTACAGCAACAAAAAAATAATAGAAAAAAATGGTATTTGTTTAAGAAAACTGAAGGTGACAAAGGCAAGGAAAAACTCATAAGTTGTAGAAAGAAATCTTGGGAGGAACCAAGGCTCCTCATTTTGAAGGAAATGAAACAGTCTCAGTTTCCAATTCTAGCAGCTAGAAGCCTATAGCTTGGAGCACCATATTTACCATATGCATTTAAAGCATAAAGTACAGGGAGATGGTCCATGGTAGTTAAAGCTAGTTTACCAGAAAACTCTATGCCTGCTCTCCAGAACTGTTCCCTACATAACTAAAGACATTAATAGAACCTTGAAATAAATATTGAGACTGTGTCTAAGTAGCGAACATGATTTGGAAGGTTGTTCCACAACTGTTGGGCTTTAAATGAGAAAGCTCTGCCCCTCCTGTGATCTTTGTAATGAGGTACCAGCAAAAGGCCAGTACCATTGGAATTAAGTAGCATGGTGGATTATAAACAACCAAGACATTGTGCAAACATTGTGTTGCAAAACCATTTAGTGCCTTATATGTTAATAATAGTATTTAATAATTTATGTGGAATTTTATAGGGAGTCAGTGCAGATTAGATAAAATTGAGGTAATATGATCCTCTGGTTCTAGTAAGAACTGCTGCTGTTGCATTCTGAACTGACTTTACTTATTTTTTATTGAGTTTACTTATGCATTTTTAAGAGCATCCAGACAATATTTTACAACAAGATATTACAATAATTGGACCTAGATGCAACATAATATTTAAGTGTCATGTAATGACATTTACATTTATATTTTTTATCTTGGCAACATTCCTGAGATAAGTCATCCCAGTGATATTATCTACACGAGATATTATTCAAATGAAAGACCAGTCAGTTTTAACTTCAAGGTCTTTCACTGTTTTTCTGATAGTTCTAGATAAGAGGTAGATTCAGGGGGTTCTCATGGATAGAGTTTTCTGGTAAACTGGGATGTTTAGATGCTGTCGCCCACTAATCTGACACACAGTCACTCTGGTTTGTTGATGGTCAAGTGGTTGGCTGCTTTACATCCCAGGATGCCCTCATGTATGTACTACCTCCTGGCTCTCACCTTTAGCTTTGCTGTCTTGGAGAGTCTGGTTGGAGCTCCTGCACCACAATGTCCATCATTCATAAGCCTCTCTCGATCAATATTCTATTGAGATACTAGTGCTGCTCTGCCACTCTGCTGCTTGGACCACACTGATGCAGAGCAATACTGATGCCCTATAACCCACTCACTCCTGGCTGCCCATTTAGATAGAACCATGCTCAACCTAACTGATTGCAACTCAAAAAGGCCGACCTGCACACAAGGACCTGCCAAAGCCTCTTTAAACTGAAATTATTTTTAAAAATATTTATTTACATTCTCTTGCCTCGTATTATTATCCAATGTCGACCAGAGGAGGATGGGTTCCTCTTCTGAGCCTTGTTTCCTCCCAAGGTTTCTTTCTACAGTTTAGAGAGTTTTCCTTGCCTCTGTCTCCTTTGGCTTTCTCGTTAGGGGCTCAGACCCAGATTTGTAAAACTGCGTCAGTTGTAAAAAGCACTATAGAAATAAAACTGAATTGACTTGTTTCACAGGATGAAATAGAAAGGCCTAAATTTACAGGAGGTCCGATTTTTGATTAGAACATTAAAAACCACACCATAACTGCTGAAAGTCAAAACAAAATACTTAAAATGTTATTTTCACAATGGTTCACAATTAATATACACTAATATTGATATAAATTAATCATATGATTTAATATCACAAAGAGTACAGAAACTTCTAATTGCACATTAATTCTAATTGTCATAAATGAATGATAACCAAAGGCTATTTAAATAAAACCTTATTTAACCATCCATTAAACAACTCCTTTGTCATTTAATGAGCACAGTGGCTATGACACATTATTAATTAAATGATAATTCCAGTTTAAGCACTTACACAGCAAGCCTAATAGTTAAGATGTCCATTTCATTTCAGTGTCCTCAAAGAGCAGTGATCATCATAAGCACAGATGATAGATGAAAGCGTCGAAGGCAAAATGTCAAGAATACTGTCAGCATGCAATATATACAATAAGTAATGCTCTTAAAAATTTAATTGATGAAAACAAATCCAAACTCCACAACAATATGCATCTAGTTTCTGACATGACATTACATTTTAAAGAAATGACTCCAAACATCAGCAACTTTCATAGTTGACAAGGTCAACGAAAATAGACATTTTAGACCGTTTTTGTATACTACATACAGTATATATTTGGCAATATTCTTACACAGAACTGTACATATATCTCAGAATTTTACAACTAGTCTTTTGTCCATCTTTTATACCTTAGAACATGATGCAGCAAACTGAAAAACACAGTCTTTAGAGATATGATTCCATAATTCCCTTGGAAATCTTTTCTTGCACAGAAGTGACCAAGTAGGATTTACAGGGGAATAGAAGGATCTCTTTTTGGTCAACTTTCTATAAATCCAGAGTAGTTATTTAGTTCTCTATTTTTGCATTAGTGCACAAACTGTTCAATCTTCTGTAATAAGACATTCGGTATCAAGCGCAACATTGATATAAGGCTTATGCAGCATGTTATAATACAATGTAACTTGTGTACTACATATTCTTTTTTTTAAGTACAAGAAACAATTGTATGTAGTCCATTTTCAAATACTACAAAATATTTTTAAGTTGAACAGTTTGATAAACAAAGTCAAATGATTGTTTAACTTTTTTCAACAATATATTAATTTGGCAAAAGCTAGCAATCATGCATTACATTTGCAAAAGTGTATTATCTGTAGAGGATGTGTACTTAGCTTTATAGAGGAAAGATCAACAAAACATCATTTACCAGGCATGTCAAAACTTTGGCAAACAACTATCATTTACTGAGTGCACACTGTCAGTAGTAACAGATCGTTAACATTAAAGTCAGGACATTAAATGATGTATTTCATTTGTACTAAAAATATTACCTATGACATGAATATCCTTTGTTCTGCAGGTAAGGCATTCTAAATTATTTTTTACTGTAATCAAACTAAAACATAAACGTAAAAAAATCTAATTTTTAACTTGATTCATTTTATATACATTATCTATATTTACATCACCTGCACATACATTAATGCAAATGTGGTTTACAAGAATTGAGCCAATGACAAAGGCTTATTTTCTTTACAGGGGCAATCCACACAAATCCATGCCTTAATATAAGATTCCTTACTGGCTAACTTTCATTGTATGGATTCCCAGTATAAGCTATGAATGGTGCTTATGTGACTTTGTAACAGGTTAAGGAAGTATGTTGCCATTAGCGAAGCTTTTAGGAAGTTGTTGCACTTGCACAACAATATGGAGTACAATGGTAACACATAATATGCATACTTTAGTGTGTGGAATTACAGTAGATATATATATTCATAGTGTACACATAACAAATGAAAACTTAGTTATGTCAGAAGACAACTTGTCCCATCCCTTAACTAGTTTTTATTTGGTTTCAACTAAAATTCGTGAAGCCATGTTATAGCTGATGTGTCAAAGGAAATGTTTAATATGACCACTAATTCCAGCCACAGTGCATTGGGAATGTAAAGCCATTTTACATTATATTAAATGAGTGCTTTTGGTTGGTTGTTTCTTGAACAAAAAAGTATACTAGCTGGCAGCACCAAGTCATTGTTAGTTACAATTGCATTGTTTTAATTAAAGTATCCCTTTCAGGCTAGAGTTTGCACTGCTAGCTGATATGTGATCAGCTATGTTTGGAGTGTGCACAAAAATGTCAGTCCTCCTGATGATTGTACAAGATGTCTGCCGTGGGGTTCTTCCTGTGGGCTGGTGGTACAAGGTGTGGTGGCAGCTCTGAGGGCAGCTCAAAACCCTCCAGTTTGATCTTGATGAGATGCTGAGCCAGAGCAAACTCCTCATCGTCCAGCATGCCATCCTTGTCACAGTCAGCCAGCTTCCAGATCTTTCCAAGCACAGAATTGGGCAGACGTGAATTCATCATCTCCTTCTTGGCATTGACACCGGTCACTTTGCCATTGATGGGCATGAGCATGTAGAACATCTCGTCATAGCGCGGCTTATCACGACTCACAATCCAATCCTCAGCATCAGCTCCAGCACTAATGCCCTCACCATAACCATGGCCAAATGGCCCGTCCTCAGAACCCTCAAACGCTCCACCCATCACCATCTGAGGTGGCTGTTTGCCCTCTTCCTCTCGGATCATGGTCATCAGCCCTGAGATCTTGTTGCTCAGCATCTTATCCACTGATTCAATAAGCTTTACTTTCAGAGAGGGGAACTTGCTGAAGTCATAGTGCATGAGCTGCTCCTGTTTTGACAGATGTAAGAGAAATGACACATGAATAAAGCAATATTAAACACTAAATTCAATGTAATTTCCTGATATGTGCTAATGTTTTGCTGATCTCAAAGCTAATATATGTTGAAGAGAAAGGAAGAAAAAATGTGAAGCACTGAATTGAATTTTTTTTAGAGGTAACTTAGACTAGAGAAATAATCAATCAATGCTCGCCTTTTAAATCTATTTAAAGTTTGTTAGTGCTACTTAGAAGCTTTCCAGTCTCAATGGCCTATAATACAGATTTGCTAATTCCATTCTTTAAGTAGAAAGCAACTGTATCTACAATTTCTTATTATCAAGATAATGTGTTTTAATATGTTTGCAGTTTTTAGTTAATAATGCTTGATTTGTATGTTTAGGGGTCTCTACACCACAGCAAGTGATTTGGGCCTGACCTCTGCCAGTGGGGTGGAGTTTTTGAGTTTTCCCTGAACGACAACACTGCCCATACCACAATGATGGACACATGCACCTAATTGACAAATGACAATTGGGGTCAGGAAGTTAGTGGACATGGGCAGAGATAAACCAGGCCTGAAGGTATTCAAAGACAGACTGGACCTTGATGGTCCAGGTGAAAAACCCCTGCGGTCACTAATTGTTGCAGTTTTAAAGGAGGAATCTTTGTCAATAGAAGGCTGTTCCACAGTCCATTACTACCATTTTATTCTTCATGATATGTGTTTAAAATAGTAATATAAGCATCATATTAGTATTGAGGCAAATTGTTATTTAACCTTTCTTTTAATTATACTTCTTGATTGATTGGAAACTGAGGATACACAATTTTGTATGATACAAATACTCAAAAGTCTGTTGTCACAGTTGTTTGTTTCTCCTCTTCAGGATTCACCAAACATTTTCAAAAGAAGATAGATCTATATGTTTTAGCAACTATCTCTGATGACAGTCATGATGGTCTATTAGGTCATTAACACAGAGAATCTGACACCTGAGTTTCCTGAAAACAAGTTGAAACTTGAGGACTAGTTTCAGCTGTGCTTCAGCCCATCCATTAGCTCTGACCCATAAAACTACTGATATAAGTTTTCTCTTTGTATAATGAGTATAAAGAGTTTCAGCTTGCATTTTCTGAATGGAAAACTGTGGTAAATGGGTATGTATGGGTATACAGTATTTATCATAATAGAATGAAGGCATTGTACTGACTTCTGAGGAAGTGGTTTCTAGCCTTGCCCTACAAGAACGGAATTTTTCTGGATTCCTGATTCTTTTAACAATACTATGTATGCAAGATTGTGAAAGAACAAAAATAATGCAATTTTGCATTGAAAATGTTCTTTATAAACCTTTTCTAACACAGTTGGTCCACAGGTGTTCAGTCACAAACCCACTTTGCTTACAAAGTCTGAGCTACACAAGATACTACAGAGTCATGACACCTTCATCTGTTACCAGTTCACTTGTTTATTGTGAAAAGTTTCAAAAAGTTATAACCTGAATATTATCAACTTTTCACTATTGTGCCCTAGTGCCAGGCAATATGCTAATATTTATCATTAACATGATGAATTGTGACCGCAGTATGATTTTCAGAGCATTTCGTTATATCGCCAGTACAGAGAGCATCCTTAGTTTCACTTAGTGAACTGAGAAACACTGAATAAAAATTATTTGTACTCATACTTTTCTTTTTAAAATATGGCCCTGTTGGCTCTTTTACATTTGTTCCTTCTTAAAAGATAATGAAAATACATATTATAGCATATTGTGTGGGGGGTTTTTTTATTACATTTTATAAATTGTTCAGACTTTTCCAGAAATTAGGTTTGTATATATACTGGATTTTATTAGTTTATCAGCTCCAGATTTTGTTTACAAATGTAAAATCAATAGATGGAGGACTACATTTGTGATTTGATTACACAATTTACCTGCATCTTGCTGACATTGGGGAAATCACCAGGAGAAATATGATGCTCCCTTTGCAGCATTTGATAAATCTCAGGCAAGTGAGTGATCAGCTCCTCTTTTTTCTTCTCCTTTCCAAACAAAGAAGGCATCTCTTTTTTCAAATAACTAATGATGTAAGCATGCACCTACAAAATAAAAACAATTTATTAATTAAAACAAGTAGTGGTAATTCAAACATGGTCTTCCTACATTTTCAAACACTTTCTTTGTCCTTCATCTCAAAATACACTGAAAAGGAGAAAACTGAAACACACAACACTATGTCCTGTCCAATTCTGATAAAGTTGAGATATCAGCGATACTCTGTAACTTTTCTTTTTATAGACCTTTCAGTTTAGGAAGCTGTCAGTTTCTGTGACTGTTGGAGATAGCTTTTGTTATATGCTCCAAAATGTCTTCACCTCATGCACCCCCAGGTCTGTTACATAATCTGAAGTCTGCCCTTTCCAAGGAAATGGTCAACACTGTCTGTGTTTACACACCTCCTTCCTTAATAAAGAGGAAGTATGCTTCAATGGGGTACTAAAATAAAGCTACGCTTTTTCCATGTTTGTTCCTTGCATGGATGGCCACGGTCCAGTGACAGATCAGAAAAGCATTAGCATTCTAAGTGGCAGTGCAAAGAAGGGGGGGTTGTAGCATTAAGCTAACATACGTCATATACATTCCTTGTACCATGGAAAGGGACTTCACTAAACCCTTTCAGGGGTTACATATGGTAGGAAGGAATGTAAAGAACTCAAGGATTCCTGTTTCCCCAGGATTGGGGAAACGTTGCAGGAAGAGATAATAGATGCTTTCAGCAGCAACTCCATAAATTGATTTTTTGGACGGGTACAGGCTCAAATGCTCCATTTGGCACATTCAAGTAGCATGCTGAGAGCGAGTGGGTTTACAAAGCAGTTGAGCCAAAAACAATACTAGCTGAACCACAGTCAAACACAAGAATAACTGCAATGTTATCTGAAATAGGCATATGATCTGATACGTTTTATGGTTAATTAAATTAAAATAATCATTATAAATTTATAATTGTTAATTTAAAAGATTAATTAAATGTATCCACATTTAGACTATAAGCATTTCAGCACATCAACATGTGGAACAGAAGTGCAAATCACCAAACACAAAAACTTGATGTCTCAGTGTTTCTCAAAAAGTTTTGTCAATTTTCTTAATAATCTGTGCATATTAAATAGCATTAATAATCTATGTTATAGAGCAGCATAGTATCCCATCGACTGCACCAGCTAAGAATAGGCAAATTAATTATAGTAGACAACCACTAGTATTGGGAAAAAACAATGTCAATGTCATTCACAACCTATACAGTAAAGCCCTGCAGCTAATAAAGCATGCTGACCTTGGCCAGTCGAGCTCTTTTGATAAGGTCATTGAGCTTGCGCAGGGCAGCATTCCGTGGCAGGGCCTGGATGTCCCGGAAGAGATCCTGTGCCTCAGCTTCAAACAGCCGACGGTTGTCTGTGTTCTGCAGTGGTTTGGCCCAGAAGGAACCCAGGTAGACCCTTACCACCTCTGGGGTGTTGATCACTTTGCCTAGGGACCACATCAAGGCCCCATAGACCCGCATCAGCTGCTGAGTGTCCACCTGGTCAGCCTTGTTCAAAACTACACGGATCTTATCGTCCTGACCACGAAAGGCCTTGATGGCTTCTGAAAATTCGTCAGAAATATCCAGTTTATGGGCATCGAAGAGGAGGATGATGCGGTCCACACGCTCACCAAACCAGCGCAGAACTTCTGAGAAATCATAACCTGCGCAGGACAGAGGAGAGGTGTTAAAATTAGAGCTTAAATGTATTGAACAAATTATACAAGGAGTTTGCTTGTATAAATGTGTACACCAGGGGTGATCAGTCCTGATGATGTAGCACCTCAGATGCTCCTGAAATATCCAAATAAATGAAGCATATTACATGAACATAATTTTTTCTTTAGAGATTTAAAAAAACATACCTTGCATATAATTTGAGGTAAAATTAGTATTTAAGGGTGGCATTCCAGTGTCACCTATGCATTCTGCTCTTCCAAATGTGATAAAGGAATTATTTAATATCAGTCCAATATCGGTCCAATGAAAATACCAGTCCAGTTCCGACATTTCTTTTAGCAAATAACTGCCAATATCTGCAAAATTCCAATATTTTTGTGCATTCCTAAAATATTATTTGCATTACTCATAGTAGCCATTCAAAACATACTGCCATTTGTAACTAGAAATGCTTGTAATGCATCAGTCTAACAAAGTTTTATAATAGTTTTATTGGTTACACAGGTAATATTACAGGAAGTGTGATTCAGAGGTATGGAAGATATCGGGCCTCAGATGTTGTTAAACTTCTTGGTACTAACATTATATATAAATAAAATGGTCCTCAGGCAAAAACCGCTCACAATAAAGAAATGTTTATTCAGAACTAACTTCTGGTGAACTACTGAGAGCAATTAAATTCAGTGATAAACAATGGTTTGGATTAAACATGACACAAAATGTTAGTAGGTGCTGCCAAAAACTTAAGCAAAAGAGAGCATGGGAACTGGCAGACCTGGTTTGCGGTGTTAAAAAAATATCAGAGAAGAAAAAAAGGCAGCGTGTCCATGCATGTCAAAAAGTATCCACAATCACTATTTTGGTAGTTGATAGCAACAGATGACCTTGAAACCTTGAAACAAATTTTAAATACATGTTTAAATAAACAGAATTGTCTAAAAAACAGTACAAGTTAACATTTAGAATTTCAGTTGTCAAGCAGACTTCATGTGCATAGCCATGCATCATCACTGGAACATTTGTTAGGGGAATGCAGCTGCAGCTGATGGGGCTAAAACAAATACAGATGTGGAACGCCCATGGAATGTTATCCCTGAGCACCAGAGTAGCAAGTTTTAACATCTGAACAACTGTTGCTTGACGTAATCTGCATCATATCCTCCACCCTGCACCAGCCTGTGCTAACCCTCAACTGTGCCCTGAGGTTTCAAGATAAGGCTTGGTCATGTGTCCAAGAACAACTTGCAAGTTCTGTATCAGGCTTTGAGGCTGAAGATATTTGTATCTCACTTCTCAGAAGCATTAAGTAAATTAAGTGGCTAATTACCTTGAATAAATTGCATGTTGATTTTAGTTGGTGAAGCGGGAAAAATTAGTGCCACTGTGGCAACTTGCTTAAGTGTTTGGAGAACAAAACTCATATTTAATAACACATATATTAGAATAGAATAGAATAGAATAGAATAGAATAGGCTTTATTGTCATTGTACAGAGTACAGCGAAATTGTGGGGAAAAAATAACATTTTTTAAAAATAAAATTACAATTAAATTTAATCAATAAAAATTACACTTAGGAAAACCAGAAAATTTAGTTTAAGCTGTGCAAAATGCTTACATTTTTCAAATTTCACAATGTTTTACTGTACATTATATATA
>JBBIGC010000001.1:40263547-40289454 GCA_037576955.1 Lepidarchus adonis
AGTACAAGAGAGCATGAAAGAAAATTCATATTCCCGTCTTGCACTGATTGGTATAGAAGTTGGTCCTCAGCACACCCAGATCACCCCCATTTCTGCTCTACCCCCCATGTGCCGAGAGTAATGCAAGAGAACATTGAAAGATAATACAGAAAAAGGCAGAAAGTAACATATTTTAAAACAACATTTCATGATGTATTGTAGTCCAAACATGTTTTTGAGTTATCATTGGCAAAAATGTACATGAAAATGTTAGCATCATCTGGCCTCAAAAAATCCCATATCAGCACTTCCCTAGTTGTGAGATGGGCTGGTGCAAAAATCTGGACCATCTGGAGATCTATGAGGAATAGCTTGAGAACACTGCAATAAAGGACCTGATTGAAATACTTTATCAAGGTCTTCACTTAATTGAGCTCAGTTATTGTTCCTGACTGGGCTTCTTTTACTCACAAAATAAGACTGTACACTTCATCCCACACCACCTTCATACTACGAAAGTACACCAATCAGCCATAACACATGCCTTACACTGAAGATCCCCCTCAACAGCTCCAACTGTGTTCTCACCCCTTTCTATCACAAGCATCATTAACAAAAAGTTTAGCCTTCACTCCCTAAATGTATCAATGAGTCTTGCCGGTCTCATTCATTTTTTTGCTTCTAGCACATTGATTTTAAGATTTGACTGTTCACTTGATATTGCCCATCCCCTGGCAGCTGCCACGGTAATAAAATAACTAGTCAATGTTATTCCATTTATCTGTCACCTGGGTTAGTGGTATATCTGATCAGTGTGCACTAAGAGGGTACAATGCACAAAAGCATGCTTTCCCTGGGTATTCTTGTGAAAAATCCAATAATCCCTAGCAAATAATCACATAGTCCCAAAATTAATTAGATTACCCAAATAGTGGTATTCCTAGATGATCCCAAATAACATGGTGCTACAATAAAGAAATCATGACAGCCATCACTTCATTATGGTGTTAATTAAAGTACCTGAGCAGCTCGTTGATGCAGCTTTCACAGAAACGGTGACCGCATTCAGTCTGCCGTGGTTTGCACAGCACCAGGTGGCACAACTCACAGCAGTACTTGGACTCTGTTGGCAAGACAAAACTATCTCTGAAGCCTCCACGTGGCGGGAGGAAGCACTGCTGCAGCGCCACCTGCTGCTCCCGCCCGTCCACACTGCGCCCCGCTGACATGACCTGCAAAAACAGGACACCCATATTATGCCTCCAGAACGCTGGAGGAGCCAGACACAAGGACATCATGAGCCATATGGGTGTGACATCAAAAGGTGTATAATATTATTAATGGACTTGCTGATGTAAGAAAACCCTGCAAAGAAAAGCTTTGCAGAACCAGTCAGAACTGGCTTTAAAACTGGCCGAACCAGTCAGAACTGGCTTTAAAACTGGCCGAACCAGTCAGAACTGGCTTTATTAACTTTTCACACAAATCACCTGTGTTCCTGGTGAACTGCCCTGGAGTATTCTCCCAGCTTCAGCAGAATTTTCCCAGATAAGGTGAAGGGATACCCCCAACTCAAACGTACACAATTTTCCACTTACTCCAGATATAGTCACTCCGCTTAGACATGTTTTCTTTCTAATACTATGGGTCTCAAACTACAGTGGAGGAAAAAAATTAACATTTTTATACAACTGTTGCAATTGTTTTAAAATGGAAGAAACATAAAATGACCATCAATCAACCTCGGTCTTGGGTTCCACACAAAATGTCCTGCTATGTGGAAAACCTGGTCACCAACTACAAGAAAAGTGTGTGTGTGGGGTGGGGGTGGGGGGTGTCTAATACGTACAGTATTTCACTCAATAAAATGCAAATCAATGTATATATTTTTTATAATGTGATTTTTTGGATTTTCTTTTTGATATTCTCTCTCTCAATGTTAAAATAAATAACAGTAAACAACAGTAAATGACTATTAACATTATAAACATTATTCAATTCTTTGTCAGTGGTGTATTTTATTTACTGTTGTTTACTGTTATGTATTTTAACAGTGAGAGAGAGAATATCAAAAAGAAAATCCAGAAAAATCACATTATATAAAAAAGTGGAAAATTGAGTACATTTGAGTTGGAGGTATTCTTCTTTCACCTTATCAGCGAGGGGTCAAATAATTATTTCCTGAACTGTAAATCTCTTCAGAAATGTCACACAGACCAGTGGACATAGTTTAGGACACAGTATGACTTTCTGTATTTGAGAACAAATCCACCAGCCCTTAATCGAAGGGCTGCATGTGGTTTTTGTGATTTGAGACCAGTTTTATAGACGTACTTATGAAAAAGAAAAAACGTTTGAGTAACTATTGACTTTTAATGTTAACAATGTTCTTAGTGTAGTTCTTATGTTTTGGGTAAAAACTAATTATGATTTCATTTAGCTTCTTACACAGGCACATTTTTACATATATACGTTGAATTAAAACAAATGCTCTAAATCATCTTTTTCACAGAATGTCACAACACGCAGTTTCAGTGTTTTTGTTTAATGATCTGCCTGTCATGACATACCTGTGTTCAGACATGGAACATTTGGCACAAATCCTTAGTGTCTTTGTTTAGTGTGATTTTACTTCAATAATTTGATCATCTGCCATTTACCCAAACAACATTCCATTTGTTGTTCTAATTTAAGGCTAGTTTCAAAATGTATATAACTAAAATTTTGTGTTTTGTATTATGAGCTGTGCAAACTGAAAATGAATTAAATGAACTAGACACTTGAATATTTTGACAAAGCCTAACATAAGCTATCATAATATAGTAAGACATACTTTGTAACTGAATTTAAATCTTGGTTACATTGTGTATAGAGTATTCATGTATTCTTTTTGTCCAGATTTACATTATGGTCCAAAACTGGAACAGAATTTGTTTTAATTGCAGGTAAACACCAAAAATAATTTTGATTTATTAATTAACCAAAGATATAAACAAAAATGCATATTCTAACTGAGGAAAAGTTAGGACACCCTACTTTCCAATAGCTACAATACTATTACCACATTTGACTGAAATAACTGCAATGAGACACTTGTTGTAGCAGTTTACCAGTCTCTGACATCAGTCTGAGGATAGTTTTCCCCACTCCTCAATGTAGAATTCTTTAAGCAGTGAGATTTTTGAGGGGTTTCTTGCATGTACAGCTTGTTTGAAGTCCATCTCAACGTGATTAAGATCTGGACTTTAACTCTACCACTCAAGGACTATTTCTTAGTTTTCAGCCTTTTCTTGGTGGATTAACTGGTATGTTTTAGGTCATTGTTGTGTTGCAGGGTCCTATTCCACTTCAGCTTTAATGTTCGTACACATGATCTCACAAGTTCCCCAAGCACCCTCTGACACATGGTAGAATTCATAGTGGATTCTATGATGGTGAGCTGACTAGGTCCTGCTATAGCAAAGCATCTCCAAATGCTGTATTTGGTTTTTCACTAGACATGTCCTCTGTTCTGGTGTCCAAATAATTCAATCTGTACAAAGAAAATTATTCCAGAAGTCTGGACTGCATCTAGTCTTTCCTTGATGTTTCTCTTAGAGAGCAAATGTTTCTTCCTTACACACCACCCATGCAAGTTGTGCAGTATCTTTCTGATTGTAGAGGCACTTTCACATCAACAGTAGCAAGAGCCTCCTGTAGGTCCCATGATGATATTTTTGGGTTTTTGGAGACTTCTAGCATCTTGTGGTCTGCTCTCGGGGTGAACTTGCTCGAATGTCCAGAGCTGAGCATGTTGGCAGTTGTTTTGAAAGTCCTCCACTTGTAGACTATTTTCTGGACAGTGGAATGGGCGATTGCAAATTCTTTTGAGATCTTTTACCAGACTTTACCAGACTTCTGAAGGCCTCAGGCAGCTCTTTTGATCTCAGTGTTGTTCACTCTCACCTCAACAGTCAGGAGCACACCAAACTAAATGTCTCAGGTTTCAATTTGTACTTTCTCTCTGTATACAGTCCTACATATAGCAGAGATGACAATAAAGTTTACTTTGACTTTGAAAAAGGGCAAACTCCTTCAAAATGCTGAGTAACTATGTTCCAGTTGTGCACACCTAATGTGCTACACCTGCTTTTGATTTGAGCCATTATAATTGGGAATAAAGGTGGGGGTATCGTAATTTATTCTTCATCAGAAATAGCATTTTTGTACAATTAATTTGGTCAAAGTCTTTTCTTCTGTTGTAATTGTTTAGTTGTATTGCTTGAGTTGTAGAGTATTGTTACAATTGAGATTGAATATCCATATGTGCAAGAATGTTACAAAAACAAACCGATCTTCACAGGGTGTCCTAATTTTTTCACATCATTTTATCAAGCATTATTCTGCTATTTGGCAAATTCCTAAATATACCCAAATATATGTCTAATTCAGACACACACAGACCTGCTCACACAAACTTGCGCACACACACACACACACACACACACACACACACACACACACAGATAATGGGTCAGTTCAACTGAGATAATATTCATCTCTACTACAGCATTTTCATATGGAAATGCATAGTGCTGCAGTGTCTGCTTAAACTCTGGCCTCATGTTGCCACATCAACAGCTCCTGACCGGCAGCTTGTGGGCTGGGAAACCCCTTCATAACAGGCATAGCTCTTTGGCACTAATAATATCTTTTCCTCCAAACCAAAGCACAACACTAACCATGCATGTACAAAGGTTCCGGCAATGCCACAAAGGCCGGCTCAGATTACTTTCAGCAGACGCTACCACAGCTATGCCACTGGAGTTCCATCACAAAACCTTATTTTCCAGTATGCCGCTTTCGCCACACAAAATTGACCACTATTGCAGCTTTAGATGGCCAGTTCATATGGGCACACACAGAACTCTGCAGGGAATTTTTAAGAGAAAGGAAAAATGTCGGCGTTTCAGTCAGTGTGGGAAGAAAGTTTGTCTTTTTGTTTTATGTTAGACCAGGACAGGGAAAATAAAGAATGGATATCAAGAACAATGTGATGATGCCATGCATTCTGAAGGAGTTCCCCCTTAACTACACTACAACGCTACAGGTAACACTACAGGTGACACAATATGATAACATATCTTTTAACAGTACTTCTAGATTAAATGCATAGATCATTTAGAAAAGGCATATTAGGGATATTATAGACCAAGTCTATAAACAACCATACTACATGTTACACATTACATACTACAGTGTAAATAACATTCAACAGTAGGGGTGTGACAAAATATCGATTTGGCAATATATCGTCGTCCTTGTTCACGCAATATAAAAATCAATACGCTGACAGCAATATCGATATTTAAATGAATACACATTCACCACCAACATTCTCCTCTGGGTGGCACTGCTTTACTGAGTGCAGGAGACTTGGGTGAAAGCTGAATAAGTAGTTTGCAGTTTGGTTTTTAGAACGTTGAAGGAACAGAGCGTGGTTTATTTTGTGACGGCCGTATCTCTGTGTATCTTTCCTGCAACTGGATGATGCTACCAGTGACCAGTTAACGTGAGTAAACACACGTTGCTAGCGAGCTTCTTTAAAAACACGGAAAGACCCAGTAATTTAAGTATGCAGAATGGCGCGTCCCCGCAAATATCAAGATTTAAGATGCTTTATTTATCAATATCTAGCATTTGCTGAACTGTCCTCAACAATAATTTAGATCAGAGAAGAAGCGTATTGCTCCATAATTTGTCCAGTGTAGACAGGATTAAAACTAGCGGGCTGGAGCTGAAGGCGTCTTCATGGGTAGCAATGCACTGTCTGGACTTTGTAGCCCTGAAGCTGAAGTTTCTCTGCACTTCTTATGTAAATTAATAATGCATCCCTTTGTTTCTGTGTTGTATTGCTTCGTATGTGGTATATTTTGTCCATTTAAAATTACTAGCAAACATCAGGAAAAGGATATCAGTATATCAAGATAAAACTTAAATGCTGTTATATTTTTGCCAAATGATTTAATTGTGGTTACACAATGATTTTTTTTTTTGCCTTTTGCTTCCATAGCCTGCTATTACTGTTTATAATATCATGCATTTCTGTAAGTATTCTTGAGGAGTCTGTACTACCTTCGCCCCACATTATAGGCCACCCCATTCTATAAGCCACAGAAAATGTTGTAAAACTTTAAGATAAGCCGCCCCATTTTTATTAACAGCAGATGTACTGAATTTATCTATCTGAAGTAAAAGCATCTTGCAATGCAAGATCTACACTGCAGAATTTAAGCTACACACAACGTCTACAATATCCAAGATGAACGTGTCCAACACACAGCAAAGCAGCACAGTTCACAATTGACATTTATAGATCCGATTCGAAAAAAGGTAAGCCTAATAATTTTTGCATTTCAGTGTTGCTCATTTTATACTGAAGAATTTACAATTTACCAGATTGTGAGGTTATACTTAGTAAAGCTAATCATATGCTGCACTTAGATGAGATGTATGTCTTGTTGCATTGAGGACTACCTTAACAGCTAGGCTAACTGCTAACCAATGCTAGTTCCAGTAACTTGTTTGTTTCTGGTTTCTAGTGGATTGTTGTGGGTGGAGCAATGCATTATGAACCGTGTAGTGTATGGAGCGGAGAACTGGTGGGTGGGTTGAGCAGGTCGGAAAAGGGGTGTTAAAAGCATTGTTTTTAGCAGAGAGTCGTAGCGTGTTAGCAATAGAGCAGCACACATTGGAGCAGCTTGGAAATGGGAACGGGGGGCACAGTGCTCCCTGCTGAGAGAAAACAGAAATAAATAAATAAAGTCACAGGTCCCAAAATGGAAGTCTGCCTCTGAGTGAGTCTCTGTGCTGGCTGGTTCAGAAGAAATGTTCGCATTCTAAGTTGGGGAGTGACGCTGCCACTCAGCTGAGCTAGCAGGTCTCCGACCACGGTCACGGGGCGAGCACAGGAAAAGTAACAATTAATGTTCCACATTATATACTGACCTGTCACTGATCTATCTTTGATTTGCATTGCTTTTTGAACTGTTCATTGCTGCAGTAAACGGTACATTTAGATTCAAATAATAATTTGGGGATGTCGTCTTTTTGTACTGAATTATACTTTTAGCGAATGTGTTTTCATGTTTTAGCCCCATTTAAGCAAGCTGCACCCAATACCAGGTTTGCAATCGTTGGAGAAATAATCTAGTAAAGGTTACTTTATTTTTGAATAGTTTATAACAACTATAAATTATCCATTCACTAAATACCAATATTTATATCTCTATTTTGAATCTCAATTCCAATGTTCTTTCTTGCATTATTAAACATTGAGTGAACAAATTGTTTCAAAATAGTTTGATGTGCCATTCTAGAGAAACCTTTTTTTTTTTTACAGGGATGGTGATAAAAAACCAAATGCCAGAGGCATTTAATGCTTCTAAAAGCTCCCTCAATTGAAATGATTACATTAAATTGTTACATGAGATCTGCTGACTGATGACAGAGAACTTGTTTTATGAGTTTTTCTTTACATTTTATGTTTAAAAAAAGAAAAAATATATGAAAAAGCATTGGGAAAAATAAGGAAAAACACGAAGTGGGGTGGTATACATAAAGTGCTCAAAGACTAAAATAGTATTTCAACAAACAAATGAACAAAGTCAAAATGTAACAAAATGTGGGCTTACAGAATAATGGTTTCTTTTAAAAAATATCTAGCAAAATAAAAAACTTTTCCTCTAGCGGAGAACCTCAGTTCAAAAACCTAAACCTAGCTCTAAGACTGTTCTTAATCAAATTTGACCGCATAGTGCTGTTCAGCATTATATAAATTTGATAAAGAGCAGCTTTTAAAGAGCCAATAACTAAACAAATGTAAAACCAGAAAGGATTCTACAGTACCGCATCATTGCTATCTCATGAATTTCATAAAGAAGTAATAAATCGAGAACTTCTAGCTCAAACTGAAAGTATTACAGACTATTGTGTAGACTGTGTTTAATAAAGACAAAAGCATCGTCTTAACTGTAACTCCCAAAATTTTCATCAGATATCCTGGTAATGGTAGCGTTCACAACTTTGTTTAATTTAATATACTTAGTTTGGCTAAATAAACAAAGAACCTGTAATGGGTTCTAAATGGGATGTCGTACACTACAACACACACCACCTCAAACACACAACTCTGGTCTGATCCAGGTCTACCGTGGCGAATGCCAGCTCATAAAAAGATGCTTTGTCATCTGCTGATGTGACCACAGAAAATTACAGACAACGTTATATCAATCAAGCAATTAAACGAGTGTAATCCGCCTCACAAAGGCCAGAACATACCTCAGCACTCCATCTGCAATCAAGAGTCCATGATCCTGACAATGTTCCCCTTGACATATCTGCTTCTCTCTCTAGTCATTTTCACAGCATGCTTTTTACTGGGGCCCAAGTATCAAACAAGTATGTGCTGTCCCCGAACGAGAGCATTCAAGCAAGACCGCCTCGCCACATTAAATGCTGTTCCCTTAAAACAAATGCCAAATAACAATGAAACCCATCCCGGGAGGTCGGTTAGCTGGTGGTTGACCAATATGTGTAGTTCTCTAGGAACTTCCAGGAATATAAGGGGCTTTTCCATTTGCTGCCTCATCCCTCACCATCACTGCTGACAACACACACAGGAATACACACTAAGCGATCAGTAAGCAGTTAAAACTGGCAGCTCTCCAACAGCACAGAAAAAAATTCTGAACTGCTGAAATGTTTGTTAGTTCTATGTATAAAGTTCTGAGATAATTTAGGTCTCCCACAAAAGCAACAGATCTTTGTGTATTTCCCATCTCCATATACGTTAAATACATAAAAATCACAAACTTAAAGAAAACTTGATTAACAAAGTTTAATGTTCCCACTGCACAACATTACATATTTTATTTGGACCTGTTTATAATTTTCTGACCCCCAAAAATAACTTTTTAAAATAAATATATATTTAAAGGTCACTACGTTGACTATAATTTTGACTTTTATGAAATATCAGCAAATTCATTGACAGTTACAACACAAGCCAAGCAGCTAATGATAAAAAAATATAGAAAATCTCTCTTTAACTAATCCGTACATGGTTAAAAGAGAGAATAAAAGGAAAAGACAACACACAAACCATGAGACTTGCCTCAGTACAAGTGAAGGCAACAGCTAACCTTTGGATGCAGTGAGACGGCCTGCGTCCCCTCACACAAAAAAGCTCTGCATCCGACTCCAACAGAACATAACACCAGTAAAAGCTGGCGGCGAAGAGTGTAACTGAATACGCCAAGAGTGTAAGTTCAGGGCTGAATGGCGTCCAGGGGTACGGAGGTTTCTTTGAACGTGCTCGCACTGCCTGAGAAATCATAACAAAAATGAAACAAAGTCAAAGGGGAATATCGCCTATGCTCATCTGACCTTTCAACAGAGGAAGAAATGGAGTGTGACTTGACACAGAAGGTTAACGGGAAGAAAGCAGCAGCCAGAATATTGACAAATGATGTAGATGTGACTGTAAATATGATAAGGCGACAGCAAAATCTAGCAAAGTGTTGAAAAGGGAGAAAAAAAAGGGTGAAGGTACGTCTATGGTATTCAGTGTCGTAGAGTGCTGGCTGTGCACCACAGAGCATCAAGGGACCTTACCGTGTGATTCTGAGAGCGAAACACATGTCAGATTCAAATAGGCTTGCTTCTGAAGTGAATCTGCAAGAGGACCTTGTGATCTTTCGAATTCGACCCCTAAAGGTTCTCCTCAGAGACTCCTGCTGATGCCTCAACAGAATTTAACAAAAGACTTAAACTTCGCCTTGTGCGGTGTCATCATGGTTTTTTCCACCAGTAGCCTACAGGCCTGGAACTGAATTTCCTAGGTTATGTAGAAAGTGCAGCACAGACTGCGAAACCCAGGGGCGAGAGGGTGTAGTTATGGAGGAGCAGTAAAAGTGGTGGTCAGCTGGGAACCTTCTTGCACTGGAAGGGTCTTTATGTTTATGCAACTTCTAGCTCCATAGTTCTCACAGAGGAGAAACTTCTTATCCATGAGCCAGGAAGGACAACTAGTAACAAGATAGATCAGCAAGAAGATAGAGCACCAGGGTGGAGTGGGATTTAGTCCCACTAGTTGAGCTTTATAGCCAGTGCCCTTCAACACACACCAGTCTCCAGGCTGCCAGATGTACAACCTTCATACACAGCAGAGAAACTCGTATACCTGGACATGTCTTTACACAGGTTGCAGTTAACCCTACATCCAAAGGACACACACACACACACACACACACACACACACGAGCTACATACGTGTATGAAAGCAGCTGCACGAGCCTCCGAACAAGGCGCTCGCACTGCAACGTTCCATTACTCACATGAATCAGTGAGACACGTCGTCCAGTATCACCGCACTGTTTCTCCGGACAATGTAAGCGCAGATGGAGCCACGGCCACTCCAGAAAGGCTGCCCGGTGAGGCAGACAGACAGGCGGGCAGACAGGCGTCTAATCTGCGCGAAGAAAGCGGCAGTCCTCGTCGCTGGCTTTCACTCCGACCGAACCACCAAACATTTTCATTGTCGAATATACAATGTCGGTGATTTTTTGCTCAGATCGCCTGTGGAAAAAAGGTAAAACATACACACTAGTATGAAGCCTGTGCTGTTGATGTCAATTCTAGTAACTGGAAAGCCCCTTGCTCCGACTTCCTCAGGAAATCCCCGTCATGAAAAAAGCGTAGTAAATTAAGGCGACGCAACGCTCCGCTAGGTGGCGGTAGCGACGCACCTCCGACACGTGGTTACAGAGAAGCAGCGTTGGAAAAACAAACCGCCAAACACAGAAATGTTCTCTCATTTACTTTGGACAAAGCTGTGTAACCTCAGCAATACTGCGCACACACACACACACACACATGGGTTTGTCTGAGTGTGTAGTCCATATTACCTACTGATTCATTTTAGCTTTTACATTCGTTTATTTACAGCTGCATGTGTGATCCTGCATGTTGATTGAGATCTGGGGGTGAGGAGCGATGAAATGAAATTTATATGCAGTCATGATAACGCTGAAAGAAAGAAAATATCGAGAAAAAAAGTTTCCAGAATAAAACATGGACTCTCCATTGGATACTGTGGCCTCCCCCGTCTCCACCTCAACAGTTTTCCTCAGGTCAGATCTGCAGATCTGTGCTGCAGTTGTACTACCACCATATAAACCTTATATATGCATGCGCCAGAACAAGTAGTGCAGTATTTAACTCGATGACACTGTGGGGTCGATGCTTAACTGCTACAATGGCGAGAGGAAGAGAGTTCTTACTGTAAAGCACCACTGACTATTCATTAACTTACATTAAACACTTGTTTAACATTAAACATATGTGCATATGTAAGCTGATTTATGTTGAACTAGTTAACTTTTAATAGATAACTTATTACAAAAATGTATTTTTTAAATGTCATATTTTCTAAAATGGTTAGGCTCAACAGCAGTACACATTGTGATTTAAAAGAAAAACATACACTTCTGGGTCCATGAAGCTCTTTGTGCCACTCCCTGCTGGTGAATGTGCTGGGGTCAAGCCCTCCTTAGTGGATAATACTGTATAATACCTTTACTGTGACCTATAGTGCTCAGACCAGTAGCACAGTAAAACAGCTGTACAATTAAAAAGTACAGTTCTGTTCACCTAAAATCCTTTGGAGACAACTTGACTTAATAAGTAATATCAAAGTTTCTACAACAATAGATCAGCACACCTCTTTCTTTACTTGCTCGCTGCACCGCAGATTAAGACTTAAAAAGCAGATCATAAACAGAGTATTGGTTCACTGGTTTATTATGTGGCTAATATGGGCAAAATACGTAATGGCAATAGAACACACACTCTCACACATGCATATGCCCCAGTTAGAAAACGTTCTTAAATGATTTACCCTTTAGAGGCATTACTGAAACAGTAAGAAAGTAAAAAGGAAAGGTTAAAGAAGATGAACCATACCACACAACTGCTTTTGTCCAAACATCAGTAGCTTGTGTAAAATGTCTGCAGTGCCTTTAAGAAAATATGAAAACTGGCATCAATTGCCCCATCATCTTTTAATTGGTGTCTGTGACTTCAATCTTGGACCCCAACTGCCACCAAATTATTGCCCTTGCATGCTAGACAGAGCTTAGTACACGTCATTATAAATCCAAGGGAAAAACATACACTAAAAGACAATATCCATATGACCTCAATATAAAACCCTGGACATAGTCAACAGTCTTCATTAAAAGCAATTTACTTTGACAGACATAATATAGATTTCTTTTGGCATAATCATATGTAACTCTTTTAGGAAAAAACCATCTTGGTCAATGATCCATTAGTAAGCATTTGTATTTGAGGAACACTACAGCATTTTACAACCTGCGTGTCTGTACCACACAATCCATTAGCACAGACAAACTTTTCTGTCCGTTTTCCTGTCCTTAGTAAAAAATAAACGGACGGAGATGCAGCGTTTCTCAAACAAGAGGTCAATGGGCTCAACCTGAAGCTGTTTTCCATTGTTTTAAGTCAACAGTCTTGAGTTTAGGTTTAACTACCGTAATTCTATTAAAAAGTTCTAGTGTAGATTAAGTTGAAAAACACTGAAGTAATCCTTTAACATATTACTCATCCGATTTCTTTAAATGCTTATCACCTTAACTGACATACGGACCGCTATATTTATAAATGGCCATGATAAAAATTGCTTGATGTATATTGTAATGATTTACACTTGTAAAACTGAAAATTTCTTATTTAACTAATTGACACAATTCATTGCAGGTTGTTCTGGAAACATTTCAAACCATCCAACAGCCGAGAAACCAACCAAACTGGGTACTTGTGTTTGCTGTCTGGTCTTGAGAAGCCCCAACATTCAACAACAATGAAATCTTGATTTTTTAAAATGTTGCTAAAGGGGGGAAACATCAAATCAGACCAAAAAAGGAAGTCAATCCTTCCTCATCACATCACTATGGTTGTTGGGTTTGAAGGCAAAAATCACTTAATTGCATTCAAAATACTCTTCACTTGGCAAAATAAGAATGATGATAATGTTTCTGTAGTTCTGCAGGCAGAGCCAATAACTTTGAAATTGAGGTTCTGTAGAATAATGTGTCAATGCTTGATGCTCCACCAAATTTAAAGTGACCATTCACCCAGCTTTTAACTAAGAGGGACAGGTTCAATCACTAGTATTGCAAACTCCTCAACACAGACTCTCATTATTGTAAAGATCATCCTAAAACCAGTTCTTAAGCAAATAAATAGAGTAATAGCTTAATTCAACTGCTGACAAAAGTCTATTACAATTACAAGACATACTAAATCTCATGGCTTATAAATTGATGTAGAATGGAAAAACTAAGTTTCTGATTTTGATACATTGAAGTAACTAGTGAGTGGACTTGACTACGAGGGAGACCGATCAGTGAAAGTTTACTTCTGGGGAGTTAAAACGAGTGAGAATAATCAGGCAACTTCAAGAAGCACAGGCCATTCAGGACCACGAAACGGAGTTTAGTGAAGCTGGGACGGAAGTCAGGCTTTCTTTTTGAGGTCAAGATCTTAAAATCCATCATCCTGAACATTTCTGAAAAGTAACTGAACACAATGCTCAGAGCACCACTGCCTATCTGTGTTCACAGTCAGCACAAAAAGTAAAAACGATCCTTCTTCCTTGGTTGGGCCTGGGGGAGTTCCATTTGGTCGGGCATGCCAAAGTCCAGAGGCTCAGCCAGGCTCAGCAGTTGAAGGACAGAGGAGTGGGAATGGCTGTTATGAAGCAGCTACGCTGGGCACCGTAGAAACCCTGGTGTCTCTTCAGCACAGCGGTAACAACAACTGGATTGCATTTGGGTCAGGAGCGATCATTTGGCCATAGTGTGGGTACTCAAGAGGCTGAGGGGGTTTGTGTTTCTGTAGGCATAGGTTCCTGAACAAAAGAACAAACTGTCAGATGTCACATAATGTAACATTGTAATCGTATGAATAATATACATTGGAGGTTAAAAAGATTTTTTACAAACATACATTTTAGAAAAACAGTAAACAGACAAGAGGCATGCTCATCATTATTCTGTTGGTCTTACAAGCCAGCCCCCTAACACTATACTTTAACAATATAACTAAAAATGTAATCCCTAAGCCCCAATTTGGAGCTCAGAAGCAAGACCTTCAGACCTCCTTCTGGTCCTCTGGCACAGGAGTGGTGGTACCCTCTTCAGATGACACTTCCATCTTCTCCTCCTCAGAGCTTTTTGAGCATTCCACATCATGCTCAGCCTCCCATTCCTGGAGTACCTCATCCAAGTTGAAGCGCCGTCTGTAGTTCACAAAGAAGTTTTTCACCTGGACCACAGACTTATTGCCAATGACATCCGATATGGCTTGGAAATCTCTCCCGTATTTCCTTATAGCTGAGAAAAGGAATGTAAAAAAAAAGTAGTTCAGCTAAAAATGCTATAAACAATCATGGTTGGCACTGAATAAAAATGGTTGGAATAATGCAAAACAAATACTAAAAACACAATCAAAAGCAAATACTTTTCTGAAACTGTATAGTCCCCTAGAGTACAAAAAGATGTCAAACTTCCTTTTTTGCATTTTAGATAAATAATGTTCTTTTGTTAAATTTTAAATATTTTCTACAATCACATTTTAAAAATGACCTTGTACTGCAAGAAGCTGCTCATCTGTAGTCCAACGCGTATTGAACTTCTGATTCACCTACAAAAACAGATTCTGAATTATTTCAGTTTCTTGTTTACAATTTCAATTAAGTTTAGATACAGAAAAGCAATTATCTATCTTCCTTTAGACCAGGAGTATCTAAAGTCAGTGCTGGCAGACCAGTGTCCAGCAGGGGAGTTCAACCAGGTGTGCTTGATCAGGAAAATTACCAAACTGTGCTGAACACTGGCCTACCAGGACCAGAGCTGGGCACCCCAACAGTTAATAATAATAATAATAATAATAATAATAATAATAATAATAATAATCTTTATTTATAGAGCATTTTTCATACATCGTGATGCAGCTTGAAGTGCTTTACAATATGCATAGTTAATATAATTTGTTATACAGATTTAAAGAAAACAGAACAAAAATACAAAGTACAGGAATTACAAATAGATAAGTGACAACAAAAAAAGCATTTAGAGAGATAAATGATTAAAAAATTAAACAAGATCAACATGAAATGGGTAAGATTTGTATGCATAGTGGTTAGTGAAGTGTAAGAGCTTTCTATTAATTGAATGCTTTATTAAATAAAAATAAAAAAAACTGACTGTTTTTAAAAACTATTTATTGTTGATGCCTGGTGGATATTTATTGAAATTGTATTCAAGAGTTTTGGGGCATAAAAACTAAAGGCTTCTTCTCCAGTCTTTTTTGGTTCATTTTAGGGCCCTTCAGTAAAGCAGTGTTTGCCAATTTTGAGGCTCGATTTGGGGTGAATTCCACCAGACAGTGTATAATGTGCGCAGGTGCTGAACCATTTAGAGCTTCATAAACCCGTAAGAGGATTTTAAAATCTATTCTGAATGAAACCGATAGCCAGTTTAAAGAAGCTAAAACAGGAGTTATACTTTCTCTCTTTTTCGTTTGCGTCAGTACTTTGGCTGCAGCAATCTGAACAATCTGTAGCTTGTTGATGGTGTTTTTTGTTGTTGATGGTGTTTTTGGTGATAAACTAGTGAACAGAGCATTGAAGTAGTCAAGCCGTGAATAAACAAACGCATGGACCAGTCTTTCAGCTTCCTGCTGTTTGAGAAAAGTTCTGACTCTAGATAAATTTTTTAGATGGAAGAAAGCTGTTTTAATTATTTTATTTATATGTGATTTGAAACTTAAAGTGGAGTCAGAGTACACCCAGATTTCTAATTTCCTCTTTTGAGTGTAGAGTTAACTTTCCTAATTCTTATTTACTTTTTTAAAGTATGTAGTTGGAACGGGGATCTAGGATACATGTTGATGAATAAAATCATACAGTTCTGTTTCAGATATCTTTTTAAAAGTATTCATTGTAAATGTAGTTTTAGTGATTAGTTGTACTTCAGGATTTGGGTTTGTTCTTTTCCTCGAATATTAGTAATTTTTACATTGAAGAACAGCAAAGATTCACATTTTGGTAAAACAAAACTCTATTTGAAAAGTATTGCTGTCTTACTTTCTGGATTTTTTTTGTTATAATTATCAATGCAATCTTTTAGAATTTGATAATGTATTGTAAATGTTGACTTTTTCTCCACATTCTTTCCACCTTACTACATTTTCTTTAGAGATTTTGTAGTTCATTATTTTTCTATGGCACTTTTTTAGAATTAGATGTCTTTTTATCTCATCTTATAATCTAATATCTCTACCATTTTAATTAACTGTTAGATATTATTTTGGAGCAAGAGACCTGTCTTGTAAAACATTAATAAAATAATTTGGGGTTGATTTAGTAAATTATCGTTTCTTCTTAACATTTTGGCCTTTGTCTGCTTCGTCAGACTTGATTATTACAGTGATAAATATGCAAAAGCGGTCAGAAATAGAGAGATCTACAATTCTTTTAGACATAGGCCATAGGAGATAACCAGGTCTACTGTATGTCCTCGATTATGTGTAGGATTTGAAATTTTTGGTGTAAAGCTAAATGAATCTAAAAGCTGGATAAAGTCCCTGGCTTTCTTTTCAAGGTTATTGTCGACATGTTAATTAAACTCCCCAGTCACAATAATCTGATCATAATCAGTAATAGAGAGATAGGAACTCTGAGGACTTGAGTAAGAATGAGGGTGAATACTTTGGGGGACAATAAACTGGCATTCTATCTTTTAATAGAACAGCAAGATATTCAAAAGATTAAAAATACCAAATGATATATTCCTACAGCTGACCCCTTCTTACCTTTACGTATGTCCTGGTAAAACTTAAGTTTGGTGGAGTAGTTTCAACAAGAGAAGCTGCTCCATTCAAGTCTAGCCATGTCTCAGTTAAGAAGAAAAAATCTAGTTCTTCATCACATATGAAATCATTTAATAAAAGGTTTTGTTTGCTAATGCTCTAATATTTAGAAGTTCCATTCCATCAGTCGTCGATTCCATGTTAATATCGATCAGATGGGATTTTGCCATTTTGCATTTTATTTTGTTAGTAACATGAACAATACATAATAAACAATTAACAATAGAATACATAATTACCTCAGGAGCTCGGAATACCTCCACTCCTGTATCCAGCGCCTCTCTCAAGGCACTGTTGCTTTGTTTAATGTTCTGAATCTGTAGAGAAATTAGTTAAATAGTTAATATCCCTTTTAATCATGTGCTTAAAATAAAAATTTAAATACTCATTAGGATGTTAGAGCTGTACAGCTAAGCCCCAATCAAAACACTATAACAGTAGTCCTAACCTGACGTTTAATGGCAATGAGCTCCATATCTAGTTGCCTTAGTATACTGCTCGCAGCAGACCCACTGCTTGAGATGGCGGTCACATCACTGTGGTTTAGATGCATGCCTTTGGGTGGCTTCCTCTTTGCCCGATGGAGGTTCCGTCCAATCAGACCTTGCACCTCCTTCTTCACATGTGCTGGCTTTTCTGCAACAACTACTACCTGAAAGATTTCACAATAATGATATGTTGCAAATCTGTAAACAACTTGGCTTAAAAAGGAAACAACTGTGTCAAAACTAAAAAAAAAGACCTGATGTGGCATAGCATTACGATACACATTCCGATTACCATTTTTATTGTCTTTAATAAAAGGAATTGTGACATTTCTGAAATGAAGCCAATTTCATAGATTTTCATATTGGTACATATTAGACATGATGCTTACAGTGGTGTTTGAAAGTTTCTGAACCCTTTATTTTCAGTATGTCTGCACAAAAATGACCTAAAACCATCTAAATTTAATACAGGACCTCATTTTAAGTAACAAGAAAAAAAGTGACATTATTCTTGGCCATTTGTTTATTAAATAAAAATGATCCGGTATTACATTCACAGATTATATTCATTAGCTATAACATTAAAACCATTGATATATGATGCAAATAACCGGTTTCTCAATACAATCCGAAGCTGCGATGACGCAAACAAAGAGACAAGTGTAAGTATCTGAGTGACTTTGTAGAAGGCCAATTATGATGGCTAGATGATTGGGTTAGAGCAACTATGCACTTCAGGTAACTCAACTATGAATTTCAGATAATTGTTAATCAATCCTGCATATCAGTTGGAACAAATTGTAGTCCCGCTTAGATGTTGGTGGGTTTCCTCATGTTCATTGCATGCTTTGGGTCTTTGCACAATATTTCCATGGAAATAAAGTCAAGACTTTGACTTGGTCCTTCTTTAACCCTTAATCTTTATTTGGTAGAAAATTGTTTTAGCCAGCATCTTGCAGTATGTGCCACTTTGGCCCTGATGCAGCAAAACTCTTTAGAAGATAGTTTTGTAACCTTTTTCTGTTCTGATGAACATAAACAACCTTTTCCTGAGGTCCTCAGAAATCTGGATTGTTGCTACTTGTACACACTTCTAAAAACACTTTAATAGATCCATTTTCTTAAGGTACAAACATGGTCCTTATCCCTGATTTTCTCCCCCTTGACTAAAAACACCCCAGTCTCATATCAGCTTCACATTTAACAGTTAATCCTACATTTACAGCATTTGGCAGATGTTCTTATTCAGAGCAACAAGGTGTTTTAAGCTACAGGAAAAAATCCGCCCATTGCGGCCATCAGGGAACTGTGATGGCCATTCCAAAACCTTCAGCTTGTGTCTCTTGAGGTCGTCCATGGTGGATTTTGAGGTTTGTTTAGGATCATTGTCCTGTTGTAGAAGTTCATCCTCTTTTCAGCTTCAGCTTTTTTACAGATGGTGTGATGTTTGCTTCCAGAATTTGCTGCTATTTAGTGGAATTCATTCATTAGTGGAATCTGGCAACACAACCCCAAAGCATGATAGCTCTACCCCCATGCTTAATGGTTGGCGAGGTGTTCTTTTCATGAAATGCTGCTCCTTTTTTCTCCAAACATGTCTTTGCTGATTGTGGCCAAAGAATCTATTATAACTTCATCAGTCCACAGCACTTGTTTCCAAAACGCACCAGGCTTCTGTAGATGTTCTGTTGCATACTTCTGACGTTAGTTTTTGTGTTTTCTTCTGCTGACTCTTCCATAAAGGACAGTGGAACCGTGCACCACCACTCCTGAGTCTGCTAAATCTTCTTGCAAGCTTTGTGCAGTCAAATGGGGATTTTGATTTGTCTTTCTGAATATTAACATATTTTCAATTACAAAATCACCAAAATCTGTTTTGCATAAGCCTGAATAAATGCATGGCTGTAACCAACATTAAGCATAGTCTAAACAGTTATCAGTTTGGCTGTTTTAGGCTACAGTTTCTGTTTACTTAGACTGCACATTATCTTGTTCAATGGCTCACTCGTTTAGGTCTTTTCTGATTAGGTGCGCTTTCTCAGTTGCCTTTAATTAGCATTTGATTTTATTTTTTTATTCCTCCTGAGTGAATTAAAAATAAAAAAAGAGACCAAACCTGGTGAAGATCTACACAAAACTTTTAACCAACCAAGGTTACATTACAACGTATTGAGGTGAACTTTTGTTACTGAACAAAAACTTTTTTTCTGCACCATTATACAAATAAATTCAATAAAAATCATACAGTGCGATTTCCTGGATTTTTTTTACATTACGTCTCTTACAGTTGAAGTGTAGCCATGATGAACATTCCATTCTCTCATCTTTTTACGTGGGACAACTTGCAGAATCTGTGCCTGCCAAATACTTTTTTGCCCCACTATAAAAACTATTCATTTTAAGCCCTACTGTAAACTATATTCCTTTAAATAGGGTCTGTTAACTGAGATGACTGCCATTTTTATATCCTTTTTCCAGACAAGTTTTTTTTAATCACAGAATGGAAAGACAGAGTCCTAAATACAGTTCTCAGAAACAAGCATGGAAAACAAGAACTCTGACTTTTTTTTGACACACAACTCAAAATCATTACAGAAAAATCATAATTAATTGTTACACTATTTCTTCCCTTAATGTTTGAGTCCTACAAGAACAAGAGATGTTTTAATTTCTGAAGTGAAAAATACTCAGATTTACCTCTTTTTTCTCTTCCTTTTTTGGCTCAAGCTCTGCATCAGCTGGAGAGTTGCAGTTGGTTTCCTCAGCCTCACCATCACTAGAACCAAAAAAAAGTTTTATTTTAACATTTCAAAGCACATTCATTTAACAAAAGACCACACAAAGACTGAAATTAAAGCTGAAAGACTTTACAGGTTTAACAAGTCTTAGAAAAACAGGCAAAATGTGCTACTGTTTTCCCACTTTATTTTCCCAATATATTAAATTAAGCTAATAAACAATAACTGCATTAAAATGTAAATAACTGTATGTATCATCACTAAGTCAACTTAGTGACTTTGCATAAAACTGTACCTCAGTTTATATGAATGCTATATGCTATGCAAATAGCTGACCTTTCTTCACGATCTCTCTTCTGTTTGCGCGCATGCCGGTCCATGACACTGGTTTTACTGCGTGTTTTCTTCCATGAGTAATAGAATCGAACCAGACTTGCAATAGACTTGTCTGGAAGCTGTTAAAAAATATATGAATTTACACCAAAAATGTAGGCATCATTTCTCACTGTTTTAAATATACCATATTTCCCCAATGATAGGCCGCCCCATTTTATAAGCCACAGAAAATGCTTATTTATGATTTAAAAATCGAGAGATAAGAATATAAAAATTAAGATAAGCTGCCCCATGTTATTAGCCTCAGCGTTACTGTATTTACCGACCTGAAGTAGAAGCATCTAACTTGACCCCTGGAGCCTTTGCAGCTCTATACCGGTAGTGACCTTATACCGTAGTTCAGCATAAACAAGTAAATTGATAAAATATCAAACTTACTGATATCATGCTGGAATGCAAGAGCTTCGCTGCAGAATTTTAGCTCCAGGCATCATCTGTAATATCCGATATGAATGTGTCCAATATCATCAACAGAAAAGCAGCACAGGCTGCAATTGATGTTTACAGATCTGATTTGAACAAAGGTAATCCTAATCATTTTTGCATTTCTGTGTTGCTAATTTTATATTTAAAAATTTTCATGTAGCTGGATGATTGACTTCACTGTGTGACGGAGCAGTGCAGAGCAGTTTTCCAGCAGGAAAAAAAGGGGTTTTTCTTCTTCTCGCCAAAATATGACAAGTAGATTGTGAGGTTATACTTAGTAAAGCGAATCATATGCTGCATTTAGACGAGATCAAGTCTACAACCGCAGAGTGTCTACGTATTTTGGTGCATCAACTACCCCGACAGCTAGACTAACTGCTAAACAATGCTAATTCCGGCAATTCCTTGTTTGTTTTCGGTTTCCAGTGGTGTGTTGTGGGGGAGCAGCTTGAAAATGGGAAAACTCTGTGCTGAGAGAAAACAGAAATAAATAAAGTCACGAATTCCAAAACGGAACTCTGCCTTCAAGTGAGTCTCTGCACTGGCTTAATCAGAAGTGCATTCAAGTTTGAGAGTTACCCTGAGTGACACTGCCACTCAGCCGAGCTAGCGAGCTTTCGAGTACAGGAAAGGTAAACATAAGCAATGGCTTTACATGTTCCACATTTTATACTGAACCTTCACTGATTAATCTTTGCTTTACATGTTCCACATTATATACTGACCAGTCACTTAATATATCTTTGCTTTGCATGTCAAAGTGTTCATTGCTGCAGTAAACAGTATGTTTAAATTCAACTAATCATTTGGGGATGTTGTTTTTTGTGCACTGAATTATACATCTAACAAATGTGTTTATGTTTTTAGATGGGACGTCCCATTTAAGCAAGCCACACCCAATACGAGGTTTGCAAAATCAATGAATAAGCTGCTTCATATCATTGGGGAAATACGGTATACAGACCCTAGAATTGCTAACTTTATCTTCAATAAGAAGAAGACAGTGAGTGGTATTTAGTGTTACAATGTGCATAATACCAGCTTGTTTTTACTTTTATTCACAATAACATTTTATTGATAAATATTCATTTGCAATCAGGTCTGTGGTCATTTTCAGTAACTTGGAAATTAGGAGATTCTCTACTTGGACACCCATGTAAGAAAATCAAGGAACCACCCCCCATTGTGTAGGGCTGTAACAGTCCTTGGTGGCTCACCATCTGTTGTATGCGGTGGAAAGTCTTGCCATGAAAGCTGAAGCCCTGTTCAAAAAGCACTTTGTCTTCCACCGTCCACTCATCTGGGAAAGGAGTGAAGTTGGGCAGGTCTGCCAAAGACTTTTCTATGTTGTGCTTGTGCCAAAAGAGCATGCCCAAAGCCTGTTAAAGAGAAAAGAAATCAAAGTATATTGTTGAACAGCCATTTGTCCAAATAAAATCATTACTTAGTAAGAGAAAAAGGTATACGACAATACCTCCCCATTTAATTCATTACAGCATGCACAGGTGTACAATTACAGACTGTAGTCTGTATGTTGTATATTCACAGTTAGCCATCCTCTACTCCATTCCTCAGTGGTCAGTTTCTGATCATAGGGCCACAAAACCTTCTGTGCTAAACCATTCACAGCACTTCAGTGTCACTATAATGATATAGTGTGGCGCTAGTAGGAGTGCATCAGGGATAGCAGTGTTGCCAGGATTTTAAACATCACTGTCACTGCTAGATGCACAGCTAACATCCAGTCACTGAGTGGCTCTGTGGTTAGAAGTTGACCCCTTGTGAAGGACTAGATGAGGAGGTAAAACAAAGTGTGCGCCCTGGGCTAGTTTCTATTTGTGCACCTGCATGTAGGTGTTTCAAATAAAGGCGCATGATAAATTTATAAAACATTCATGAGGCACCAAAATCTAAAGCAAAGCATATCATTAAGCCCTCTTAGAATTAATCCTAAAATTAACTGGCCAGTACAGTGAACAAGAACAAAAGATATTATATTTACCTGCTCCATATTGTACCCGTGTTTCTCTTTGGCTATTGCAATATACTCATCCACTTAAGGATGAGAAAAACAAAAGACACAAACATTAAGTATGCAATATTGTATAGTCTACTGGTTATTACTGAACAAGTCCCAACAGGCCTTCTGTTTTGTACTTAAAGGATTTATTTTCAATAATGACCAGCAGAACATAATTTATTATGTTTTATGTTTATGTTTATTATGTTATTTATTATTATTATATAGTTACTTGCCAAAAATATTTTTAAAAACCTCACAAAATATATTTAATATGTGATTTTCTGTTGGGAAGACAAAGCTTTCTAAAAAAATAGAACTTGCAGGTATTTTGTAAGAATGCACACACAGAAATGCCCACAACACAACAAAAACTGATAACATCACATGATAGTGGGCAACTAACAACTAGATAAACCAGCAAGTGGCTTTAGTTGAGAGCTAATGTTCTAGCCTGCTTGAATGCTTCTAGGCAATGGCCATTTGGAGCTTTGTCTTACACAGAGCTGGCCTTCGTCTTTCCCTGCACTAGCTGCTATTTATTGACCGCTTTCCTTAAAGATATGCCTGCAACCAGAACTCAAAGATTCTGCACTCTCCATAAACACTGTGTGTCAAAACTTCCATGTGCTTGTTTCACTGTGTTGGCACAAATTCAATATTGTAAGAGTGCAGCTACTGTCAAATACATGAATTTCTGGTACTATAAGTGAATAGACTACTTGCAATGATATGAAAAATGTGCATTAAGCTGTTACCAGTGGCAGCAGTCATTCATTTTTCAGCAGTAATTATTAAGCACCATCTATGAACATTGGATAGTGCCATTCAAACAAGCCTTCTGCAGCATTCAGAGCAATTGTACAATTGTCAATACTAATCCAAATGAAACAGGTGACTATTTAAAGGCATTAGCACGCATATGCATCCATTCTATCCCTTTCAAAAACTATATTGTTCAATATAAAGATTTTAACATTTATTAAAGGAGAACACATACAGCCTATGAGATTATTGGTATTGGATTACAATTAAATTTAAAGATAAATGTACTCATAAAAAACTCACATTTAGCCTCTGCCAAGTTTTGACTGGGGATCCACACCAGCATCCCCAGGTTCTCTCTCTCTTGGCTTGCTTTTGCTACATCTGAAGAGAAAAGAGCCATAAGGGGTGCAAGAAAATCCAAAAAACTACATTTTTCTCTCAGACGTTAAATACTGTGTATCACAGTTCCAGTGCCATTGTGCTGGAGTAAGGGAAGCAGATGGTTTCTTGATCAAGGGCACAGCAGCAGCCAGAGGAAGGACAAGTGCATTACACACTGCATCTCTCTACTGCCGGGTTCAAATCTCCTAGATATTTACTGGTGGGGTTTGAACAGGTTGAACGGGTTTCGATCTATTTATCTTGTGGAAATAAAGGGCATTGGTAAATAACAAAACACGCAATTAACATATTCATCATAAAAACTTCATGATGCTGCACACTGCGGAGACTATCCTCACATAGTCCTCTAAAATTCGCTTCCAAATACGAACGTCACGCAGTCTGAATTCAAGTGACCAAATCAGTCAAGTGAAAATATGCTGCACTGGAGACAAAACTTCTCCTTTAACCCATAATTAACTTCAACAGTAATACACACAGGATTCAGGAGGAGTTCAATCAAAGGCGCGGCCCGTTACACTAATAGGGTGAACAACCCGCGAATATGTTGTATTTTCTGACGTCTATCTACCCAGAGAAAGTATTTAAACAACGGACTGTGTTTGAGGCTACTACGCCCCGTAACCTGTTATGTCATTACAGCACAAAAAACTGAATTTCCACACACCGGGATCATAATCTGGCACGACTGCCTGGTACTGCGGACCCACTCGCATCCCGCCTGCACCTTTAAACAATTTGAAAAGAAATAAAAAAACATCAGTTGATAATAGCGAACAGTGTTGAAGTTATCGCAAGCGACCGAGGCTACCACCACGACTTACCATGCTCGTCATCACTTGAGGAGCCCGAACTTCCTTCCTCCCACGAATTGTTACTGTTCCCGTTCGAAGTAAAACTTTTGGTGGGGTTGTTAACCGGGTTTCTGCCTCTTCTCTTGCCAGATATCTCGGCAGTGCCCTTTTCTAACATAGCAGGCATGTCGAAAAGAGAGCCGAGGAACTTCAGCTGCAGAAACACGCAGCCCTGCTAGCTGCTAACGCAGCCGGGCACAGATGCTCTGGTGGCTAATTTGCGGCTAAATGGGCCTCCACTCTAAACAACTCCTAGTGTAAATATCAAATCACAAGTTTCTTTAAACTAGTCGTAAAACAACCGTTCCCTTGCCACAGAAGGCTGAAAAACGGTCTGTCGGAATGGTCTGTATCGAATACGCTGAGTGTGAGCAGGTTCCTCGGATTGATGAAAGTAAACGGATTAGCTAGTCGGCTAACTGTTAGCTCTTCCTAATGTTACACGCGCGCGCGCATGAACTGCACCGACAGCCTGCTAGCTAGCCCAGTAGCATTCGCGAACATTAGTCTTTTATATCGTCCAAGAAATTAGTTTGAACATTTCCGAATAGTTTAGAGAAGCAATTCCTGTCCGTCCGTACGACTGTCCATGCAGGTCAAATCCGGAGTAAAGGACGGTTTGGCTTGAAACTCAACTCTGCAGAAGTGTTGATGAGATGCGGAGGGAACTTCTCCACTTGCTTGCGCAAACACACATTAGTAAAGCCAGGCCCGGACACACTGTACTATGAATGGGGTGAAAGAACACATTTCTTCAGGGAGCCTGCTGATAATCCAACGACAGGGGCCAATTGTGAGAGTGCGCTTCAGCAAGCTGATAGTTATTTATTTATTTATTACA
>JBBIGC010000001.1:40297302-40309671 GCA_037576955.1 Lepidarchus adonis
TCAAAATGTATTTATATTTCACTTCTGTAATTTTTTTCAGTAGAAAAAGCTCACAAAGAGCTTTCCGATGATATATAGAACTCAATTTTGACCAAAATGTCACTTATGCCCATTTGGCTCTCAGCCCTCGATATACACACACACAAAGTGAATATTGATCATTGTGAACACTCCAATGAAATGTGTCCTCTGCATTTAACCCATCAGTGGGCAGCCATCCACAGCACCTGGGGAGCAGTGAAGTGGAGACAGTACCTTGCTCAAGGGCTACCTCTGAGAGCTGGGTTTGGGACTTAAACCTGTCACCTTTGGATCCCAGGGGCAGTGTCCCAAACACTAGGCTACCACTGCCCCAAATAAACTCTTAGACTGAATGGAATTACATAGTCCAGACATAGTTCCTTACCTTTCTCTTTCTTAGCTTTTTTGTGGGTAGTCAGTGTTGTACTTTTTAATGAATCGTCCAATTTTGGTTTCATTCTTGGTCCAGTTCCCTCATTCATTTTTACACCTTTTCTTTAGGAGAAATAAAATTTGAAGCTGCTAACTAGGTGACTTTTTAGCTGGAGTTTCTGCAGTAGCTTTACAGTCTCAGATTGGCTGTGCTATAACATCACAGTGGGGATGGATGATTGGCTAACACCCTTTTTTAAATGATATGCAATCTACCCCACACTTCCTGTACTGTAGTGTATTCGCTGGGTCATCTTTTACATTGCACGGTCTCACATGCACTGTACAGTTTATTTTGAAAGGCAGGGCCCCGCGATCAACTCGTTCTCAGAAGTTACTCTGAAAGTAACGAGTAACGAGAACCTTGACATCAATGTAGTGATGAAAAAAGAATACTCAAGTGAAGTACAGATACCCAAAGTACTCAAGTTAATGTACTTCGTTATTGTCCACCTCTGATAATTACATATATTGTATATCTTCTAATAATACCGTCTCTTATTGAAGCCCATTTCCAATAAACGCTGAAGAGATGAAAAAGAAAAATAGATGCCAGGCTCCAATAGACGTGAACAGTGAGAACACAAAGAAATTGGTGACACTTGTCCTCTCTACAAGAACTGTTCTCTTTTAGAACCAGGAAATGGTTCTAAACACACCCCACCCCCTCGGTTAATAAATGTAATTCTGATTCTGACATGGTTCACTTGAGCTAAACTGTGTAATTCAGGTTTCTTCCACTAGATGACGCAGTTAGCTTTTTGTTCTTGACATCAACATAAGAGGCACTTCAAAATGCCCTGTTTAAGTTTCAGATGAGCAGATTCAGCGGATGCCACCTAATATATAAACGTACCAGTGGATATTGTGAACATAAGTAGACCAGTGAAATATTAGTAAAATTAATCTGAAAAGGATTCATTTGTCCCGGACACTCAAATTCTGATTGTGAAGGAAGGCCAACTTCACAGCTACACATAAAGGGTCTGTTGTTCCCTTTATGTGTAGGTTTACACGGACTAAAAGACAACTACATGATAAACATGTGCTGGAAACGGGTCATTTAACAGCCTATAGTACGTAACAATAGAAAAGCAACAAACTGAACTTTCACATTTTGTCCCCAACGAACAATTCATGTAGATGCTCCCTCCAAATGGTATGACTCCGTTAAGGTCAGTTTCGTTTTCCTAAGAGAAGGGGGCATGTTTGTACCTTTTAAAGGGTTTTAAGAAAAGTTTGAAATGTTTTATAAAAAAAAAAGAAAAAAGCTGTAATGAATGAGTGACAGCGCACAGTGCAGAGTTCAGCTACTTTACACACTTCACTTATCACAGAGAAATCTGAACACTAATCAAGCCCGTTGATTTGTCGCTGGAGTAACAGACAGTAGTTTTATTTAAGCAGGTATGTGATGAATGTGCTCTCTGCTGCTCTCAGCTAAAATGGAAACAACACGGGGGGCGGTTCCCCCGGCGTGACGTCACCACACTGCGGCCGGAGAGACGCCTCTGAGGGGGCAGGTGAAGCGGGTGGGGGTGAAGCGGGTGGTGTATGGGTATAAGAATGACGCGCTGAGCGGCGAGAAGGGGTTTGGAGGAGCTCTGGTTCCAGTGAAAGGCGCAGAGCGCGGAGCTTCCACAGAAGAACCAAAGCACAGGAGCAGCTGAAAGACCTCATATGTGTTCAGTGTCAGAACAAGTCAGAACAAACGACAAAAAAACGTGTGTGTTTGTGTCTGTGTGAGTGAAGCAAAAGAGGCACAAAAAGAGACCAAAGTAAAGTGTAAAGAACCCTTTATCAGTCAGGTGTTGTGACGATGCCGTTGGACGTCGCATGGCGCGCGCGCGAGGATTATAAATCAGAGTCTCAGTGCCAGCGAAGCTCCTTCGCTTTCTACCGCGCAGTGCGCGACCTGCTGCCCGTCTGGCTGTTGGAGGAGATGCGCGCCACCGAGGCCTTGCACTGGGAAGATGACGGGCGCGCGCGCGCCTTCTCGCCCTCCGAGGCGTTGCTCTACGCGCTCGTGCACGACCACCAGGAATACGCACGCCACCTTCTGCGAACTTACACCTCGTGCGCGCTCGAACCACCAAGCGCGAGCTTCCGCTGTTGTGCGTGCACGGACGCCGCCGCGCCGCACCTGGCGCTTTCTGTGCGCCACGAGCGCGCGGCCATCCTCGGCATGATGCTGGAAGCGGCCGCCGACCTGCACGAGGAGCAGCGGCGCGCCTTCTTGGACGGACGCGGGTGCGCGCACAGTGGCAACAAGACCGCGTTGCACGTAGCGTGCGAGCTGGCGCGCGCCGACTGTGTGGTGTCGCTGCTTGCCAACGGCGCGTGCCCCTACGTGGCGGACGGCGCGGGAGACACCCCACTGGACTGTCTGCTGGAACAGACCGAGCGCTGCCGGGACGGGGACAGCGGGGACGCCAGGGCCACACGCGCTTGCCTCGGCTACCTCCTGCTCTTCATGCCCACGTTACGCTTCCGCAGGAGACTGCAGCTGCTCGAGGACCCAAACCGATGGACGCGCCTTCTCGGGGAACGCGCGTACCGCTTGTTGTCTGGACGCGCGCCACCATCGCTGCTCGTGTTGTGCACGCGCACACTGATGTCCGCGCGTAACGAACTCCTCGATTCGCTGCCGCGTTTCCTGAGACCCCCGGAGTTCAGGCTGCAGCAGTGGGGGGTGATGGAGTAGAGCAGCAGGAGCCACACTGTACATATGTTAATACTTTGTATCATTTGTGTGTATATATTTGATGAAATATAATGTATGAGAGTCGTTATTAAATATTAAATACTTACTTTTTGCCAAAGAGCTGATTTCTGAATGCTGAAGGAGTTTTTCTGTCAGTCACCGCAGTGCACATCCACACATTCAGTAAAAAAGCCTCTAACAGAAGTGAAAACACATCCATAACAAAAACAAGTCAAAGCTGCACAAAACAATAATGAAAGGACAAAACCGACCAAGCAATAAACTTAATTTTAACTATTTCAGAGCACGAGGCCTCCGACACTTAACACACGTCACACCTGCTGCAATAACAACACTGGCTCATCTTTTTGCAAACCATTTTAATGTGGGAAGTGTGGAAAGACTAGGCATGAACACAGCAGAGGTTAAAGCATGGGTATGATGTTGCTCACACCTCTCAGGTGAGTCTCAGAGCGCTTACTGTTTTACTGCAGATACAGTATTGTGGTCTTGGGAGAAGAGGAGCAGATTAGCCCCTGAATTAAAGGCATTAGTTTCACATGTAGAAAGAAAATAGCAAAATGAAGAAAAGATTAATACAATTCTACAATTACTATCAACTAATTGCATAATGAACATTTCTGAGGTGTCCAAAGTCAAAATCGAATATTTACAAAGCCAGATGTTTAAAATAAAATAAAAAATAAATAATCTAGTCGGACCATTATTTTGGGCTCATATTAAATGAACTATAATTCACCACAATTCATTCATTAATATGCATTCTCTATACAGTTACATGAAAATGCTTATCCAGCATTAAAATACAGTTCACAGAAACAGACTATGATAACTTTAGTATCCGCCGTATATGCCGTAGTGTAAGACTTTCAATAATCAGTCCATTAAAAAAGATTCTTATTACTGAACACAATTTATAATGAATGAAAGTTCATCCTCACCAGCTCCTGTCATTTTCTCATGGATGTGATCTCTGTTCGGTGTATGGACATGAGCATGTCTTAAGTCCTATTCACATGGGCTTCAAATGACTGGGGGTTTGCAGTATTGTTACCTGAAATAGTCTTCTCCATTATTTTCTGACATGCAAATAATCTTCATCTGCCCCGCATAAATGTGTAAGGAATCTCAGGAATATGTACAGATACAACTGAGAATTATACTTTAGAAGTTATCTGTTTACATTAAGGATTTGAGATATTTCTTTCACCCTCTACCTGAAATGTGTGAGACACAGCACAGCACCGTATTCCATTCATTAAACACACCTGCATCAGTTCAACAGATCATTAGCAACTTTCACAAGCTCAGTTTTACAAAAAGAGCTGCAGCCTCTTTAAAACCCTCCTCTACCTCACTGATCATAGCACATGACTACTGCTAACCAGACTCTACAATACTTACACCCGCTGCTCAGACACGTGAACCCTTTTTATTGAGTCAAAAATACAATCTACACATCACCAGACTCCAGTAGTCCTATAATAGAAACAACCTAGTTAAACAAATGGAAAATATATATTTTGAGATTTATTTATTGAAGAAAATGATACAATATTACATATCTGTGAGCTGCAAAAGTAAGTGAACGTTTGCTTACAGTATCTGGTGTGACTTTGTGCAGTAATAACAGTAACTCAATGTTACTAGTGACAGTTGATCAATTCTGCAGAGCAACTTGGACGAATTTCAGTCCTTTCCTTTATAAAAGACATCATTAGCTCTGGGATGTTGGTGGGTTTACTCTCATTGAACTGCATCCTTCAGGTCCTTCCACAAAATGTCTTCTGTGTTTGACTTGGCCATTCAGAATCACTGTGTGCATTGTGTCTTGCTACATTGCATTGTGTCCCATTTTCTCTTGGGATGCTGTTCATGGGCAGTCAGATCTCATGACATTTACCTTTAGATTTTTCTAGTATAATTCAGAATTCATTTATTAAAATGTGCACATTCTCCTGGACTAGATTCAACAGAACAGTAACAGCCATTAAACTACTGTGACCAAGTTACATATGTAGGACAATGCTCTTATGCTGGAATGTAATACTTTCCATTTTCCAAACCAAACTGCACTTGTCAATTAACCTATTTCTAACCCATTTCAGATTTCCCGCCATGATGAGCATCAACAACTCTTTCTGACGTCCTCAGAATACTAAAATGTTTGTCCCATTTGTTTAACAAATGTTTTTAGGACTTGTGTGAAAATCTGATGCAAAGGGTACACTAATGTCCAAGCTTCTGGTCAGACACTGAACACCGGTGAATGGGCTAGTGAATGGGAAACACAAATGAGGAATTCCAACAGATAGGCTACAGTCTAGTGTAGGGTTAGCGTTAGCAAAAATGGATCAAGGGAAGTGGCCAGTGATTGTTGGAAGTTGCATATTAAGTTATGGCATCATAATAATATTGTAAAATGTATCCAGACATCATTCACTTCTGAATGACAAGCCAATGTTGGTAAAAATGGTCAAAGGCGTTAAATATAGAATGAAAGACCCCAGTAATTTTACTCCTGTATTAATAGGGCTTTAGATTAAACATTTTTCCAGAGTTGATGTTGTTTCTGTTGTGGTTTTGTGATCTGAGAGTCAGGGGGTGGGTTAGTTTGTCTGACTTGCTTTTGTAAACTTCTAGACTATTTAATGAGCACCATGGTGACCTCTCTGATTGCTCCTCAGGCTGTAGGTTGTCAATTCTCTCAATTCAGAATGCTATTCTTCATGATGTAAACAAGGCCTTAGCACTCAAATAAGTATACACGGTTACTGTTTTCATTTTAACCTTATATATATATAACTGTATTTAACATTATGAGTTAAGAGATGGACCATCCTTTTTCAGTTTCATATTACCATAGGAACTCTAGTACAGAATGCTGTGTGTGTTAACATGGAGGAAATAAGAGACCATGCTCTAAATGTAAGTGCAGAAATGTACCAAACACTAACATTATTTCACTCACGTCAAGTAATTATCTAGTATTATTTACAAATAATCCCACTACCGTTACCTTCTATAAAAGACCAGACTTAGTCTCAATCCCTTTATAAGCCTTGCTTTGCAAATACCCTTTAGTGGAAACCAAAACTCATATTTAGTAAATTCTCAGAGTAAGAATGATCATCTACAATCCATATTTGAGTTTTGCATCATGAAAAATCTTAGATCTTACTCTGAGATACATCATAAAAATGAGCATTGGTTGTGGCTGATACACAGATACGATCTGTATGAACTAAAAAGAGATACGTCCACATAAAACTATTCACTAAGTGCACTGGAACGTGCCTGCATCTTGAAAATCCAACAATAACGAATGTTAATAGTATACATAAAAAAATAAATAGGGGTTTGATTAAAACAAGTTAATAAAACAGATTCTGTTCACAAGGTGCAATGAGACAGTAAACCTACTGACCCTGTTGAGCCTGTCCTGCTAAATTTGCTCCAAAGCTCCAATAAAGAATTGCATACTAAGTGCACTCATTCCCTTTCAGCTTCTGTACACAGGTTAAAATCAAGTGTCGAGAGTAAAGTGTCGACTGGCAAACAAAACAGAACTGTTTCTACAATAACAGCTACACTGGACTGTGAACTAAAGTGTCTAAATCACCTCCCACTCCTCTTCAAGCTCCTCCCCGCTGAGAGATCCTGTCTTGACTTGGTTTTTGCCAGTGTTGTGTGGCAGAGTCTTGGTGAGCCGTTGTGTAAGAACACCAGCTGGTGTGACGGCCCATAGTTCATCCATGGGAGTTACTGTAAGAAAGAGACATCATGTGAATCCGTGCAGCCACTCTGTAAAATATGCTGCAGTGTAGAAATACCTTGCCTGCAACAAACCAAGAACGACTGTTCTGAACTCCCTCTGCTGTGAATGCTGAATATTCCTGCTCAACTACACTCTCATCAACTCAGCGGTTTGCTGATTATTTAAATAATTCTATTCTGTGTGTTCGAATTTGAAAAATATCAACATATACAAGGCAGGTGCTAAAAATAAATGACAACTAGCCAGAGATGAAAGAACAACCTCAGGTTTTAATTCCTTACAGCATTCCTGTTAACACTTACCCGCTAGCCAGCTGACCTGTCCTGGAACCTTCTTCCAGTAGTCTCCAGCTGGGTTCTTTTCTGAAATTCCATATCGCCTTGCCACTTCACCATTAGGACAGCGCACCCACACAGTTCTTGTGCTCAGCAGTAGCTGACTGGCTTGGAGCCCTGCAGCATGGAGAGACCCTATTATCCATTTCATAATTTAAAAGCTCAGACAGTTTACTTAACAGCTCAGGCAATAATGTATTTTCTTCCAGACAGTTTCACATTTCTGAGTAAAATGCAGTGCTAGTGAGGGTATGTGAACTAGTTGAGTGCTTTTGCCTGTGGCACCTGGACAATGCAAGAGGAAGGTAAAACATATTTATTGATATTTACCACCTTTTTATGGTGAAGTTATAATGATTCAGATGGTACTTTCAAGGCAGGCAGAAGTCATTATAATGGAATCAAAGATTTCATTTCCAGTATAGTTGGTTATAATAGATATTTAGTAAAATGAAACAAAAATGTGAAATTTGTTTATTCTTTTTCTGTTAACTAATGAAAGGTTCAAAGATTTTTTTCTTGTAAGCATTTGTAAATAGAAACAATTACACTTTTTAATAATTTAGGAATGAGTTAAGTCAAAGTTAAATTTATGTGTATGGGGTCCTCGACTTACGAAATACTCTGAAAATTCGTGGTTACAACACTGCCCCAACCCCCCCTTTTTATTAGTACCTTTAATAAAATGCTCAAAAATGCAATACAGAGCCTCAGGGGGGTGAATGTCTCCCTCTGGTGGACTGACAGAGGAATGGCCCCAGGACAAAACACAGTAGACACTTATGTAAGGGAGGACTTGCGTCCAAATTGAACTTATGACACATGATGAGGAACAGAACCCAGTCATAAGTCAAGGACCCCATGTTTAGTGCTTTTTTACAACTGATTTGACAAAGCAGCTCTACAGAATCCGGACCTGATCCCTTAATGAGCGAGCCAAAGGCGACAGAGGCAAAAAAAACCCTCCCTAAACTGCAGGAAGAAACCAAAAAGAAGCAAAGGAGAAGTGACAAAAATGACAAACAATAAGAAGGGAATAGAGATGGTGTACCAGGAATGTGCTCCCAGGCTGTTCCAACAGGCATCTCATCTGTGATGCCTATGCGCACATGCACACTCCCCCTGCTGTCTAGAGCCCACAGCATGTGGTCATTAGGACTGGTCTGAACTCTCACCAAATGCACACCTATAGGCTGCTCAAGAGAACACAACACAAGAGGAACTATAATTAAAGCCCTCGTTTTTGAAGGCTTGTATAAATGATTATGGATTATCGATTAAAGTGTATATCAATACAGAATAAACATCATGATTATGATTACCGTTAGTTTAGGATCTGGCTTTAGACAGTTAGAAAGTGTTTCAGTGTGAGTGCTACATTCATTACAGCACAGTTGAACGACAAATATTACACCAAAAGCACAAAGACAACTCATCCAGCTGGTCGCAAAAGAACCCAGAGCAATATCTAAAGACCTGCAGGCCTCACTGTGCAAAAATGGTATGGGAGCATCCTGAGGTGAAAACCACTGCTGACCAAAAAGAACATGAAAGCTCATCTCACATTTGCCTTTTGATATTGATTATCCCCAACACTCATTCCCAAAAAAAAGAAACCAGGAAGGGGGCAAATATTACAGCTTTTACATGATTACTGAATAGTCGCTGCTTGCAGTCAATGCGTTAGATGTGGAAAAAAGTGCTGAGACATGAGTAACTCTGACAAGGGCCACGTGTAATGGCTGCACATTAGTGAGTAAAATTTAGTTTACAATAAAGGTTAAAATGGGCAGCAAAACATAATGCTAGTAAATTCAGAATTGCAACTTCTCAAAGTAGTACAACAGCTAACAGGATCAAGCTAAATGTATTTGAATACTTTATGTAGACCAGAATTAGATACCTGCTCAGGTGGTTCAATGCAGATCCAGGCTGGAAGCATCATACTGGGATTCAAAGGTTGCGTTCCCACTCTGAAATACACCATACCATTGGCATCACACGCCCAGATGTTCTGACTGCCACAGGAGAAGCTTAGAAGCCTCACATGCCCTGTGAACATGTGTATTTTCAAGGTAGAAAAAAAGTGTTGGAGGACAAAAAAAAGGAGTAGAGAACATTAAATGAGGAAAATATACATTCTATATCTAAAGTGCTAGTTTACCACAAAACTAATATGATATTCACCTCAACCCCATATTTGTTTGTACTGGAAAGCTATTATAAACAGACCCAGTCACCAAAAATGGAAAACAATTTTAACCTTAAGTTCCTCACCTAGAGTGTCCCCATTCCATGTCTAGAAATGTTACCACAACACATTTCTCTTTGTCCTTGTACCAGTGTCCTTGGCTAATAAGCCTTATCCCAAAGCATAAAGCCAAAATATACACACTTGCTTTGTGAAAATTTAATTTGGGAGATAAAAGAGAAATAAACATGCATGATTACAAAAAGTCAGAAGCAAGAGTCGACACTCAAACTTCTACATCTCAGCAATTAGACTGGAACACCCGTATCATCTTCATTTTTTATTTTAGTGGTTCCAAGGAGAGTTTATAGGTCTAGTATTTCACTGGAAAAGAGTGTGTATGAACTGTGATGAACTGGTGACCTGTGATGTGGGTTTTTCTGCCTTTTGGCATTTGAGGGCTGGGACAGGCTCCAGTCCAGGCTTGGATAGTGAAAGGATGAAGAGTGAGATGTAATAATGATTAAGTAAGTTGAAAAAGACCTATAACTGCTAAAACAAAGACAGCACAGCATTGGAGAGACTTAATCAAATATGATAGTGGCTCACGTCATAACGTGATAAATTACACTGTATACTTTCTGTTCAGCTGATAATCAGTAATCAGAACTGACTGCATCCATGGTACTTCCAAGGATCTTTCCTAACAAAATGTGAAGTGAGAATTCAGTTAAAAAGTAGTGAGGAGAGAATGGAATGAGAAGAGAAGCATGGCTAGCACTGTATTTTTCATTACAGACTTAATCAATGTTTGCCAATAGAAAATGACAACAAATAATGCAGAGCTTAACAGAATTCATCATTTTCTCAAACCCAGAAGATTCTTGAAAATGGCCGACAGATTTAATCCAAATTTGTGATTGATTGATTTAAATGTTTTCAACCAGATCAATAACAGAAAACTAATCTAACTGTGTAAGCCTGTCAAAAACCTCATGAGTAAGCAGAAATGACCCATTCATGTTATCACACTATCTTGGTCTTGGGTCATTGACCTTTGAAAGCTTTCTAGACACATTGCTTAGCTATTCAGTTAACATAGAAGTTCATTAAACTGACCTACAGAAAATGTTAATTAAATATGACATAATTAGCATGGAGTTATGTCATTTGAAAGTGTAGAACAGACCTGTTAAAGCTTAGGAAACACTGTGTACCCTGATGTTCTGAGTGCATTCTATAAATGAGCCTGCATGCTCAGGCTGTACAGAGCTCATCTTTCACCCGGCTACACGTCCACTCAATCCAAAACAGGCAAGGCTACAGCTGCCCCCCATCACATGATCCTGTGTATCTGTAGCCCCTCCACCTTTACAGCACCACACACTCACACACACACACACACTCACACTCCATAAACAAACACTAGTCTGCAGGATGTTCTTACTCTGAGGTAACTGGAGTTTAAATATTGTAACTGAGAGGTGACAGGGACTGATCACACTCATGATGTTACATCACTGGTGTTAGGTCTGCTGTTCAATGAAAGCTTCAACAATTTAAAAATTCATTCTCTTCCCAATAAAGTATCCATTACTGGTGACAACCAAGATTGTAACATTTCTTTCCCCTCCAGAGATAGCTGGTCCATTACCTTATTATTGGCATGGACTGGAACAAGATTCAGCCAATCATTGCTTAAGCAGAAATTAGACAAATACATGGCTTGTATAATACGTGGTTTTTGTGTAGCTTAGATATAAATAGGTGAACCCTTCCTTGGGGCTTGAAATGCCATTTTCCATGATCACCTAATTAACAGTGTTTAAATGTAAATGTGGTTAATGGTAAAGAACTAAAAAACAATGCTGAATGTGTGCTTCTGATAGCAAACTCCTTGATGAAATGCTTATTTTGTGCATTCCTTTAGTCCAACTGTTAGCATTCGGTCAATCCAATATTCAGGAGATCAGCACCATTAGAAGTACTTTGCTCTTTCTCTGCCTTGAAGCCTGACCATTTGCCTGCAAGACTTATTGGTGTTACGCAAGACCACCTGCTCATATAAAAATATAAACAAGTTCCTTGATGATAGACTTTCGCTATATGAAACCCTTGCTGGCTGTCTGCATGTTTAACTTGCCTGTAATCCCACCCATCTGTGGGCAAAGTAAAACTATACACTACCCACACTCAACTGACTTTACATTAACTGCAGACCCTAGAAAGCTTAAGGGTATTGTGTATTCTTAAGACATGTGACGGTTGCTTTGTCAAAAAATACGGTAAAGGGACTGACAATGTAAATGACATAATTAGGTCAGTGTTGGACTATAGTCAACAGGCAACTCTAGATTGGTTGAAACTGGAGAAGGTCCATGAGTCAAGGTATGTTCCCTCAAACAGGACTCAGTCAACTTCTGACTAAACCATTTAAATAAGTCAAAACATGTTCACTTGCAGTGACTTAAAAGTACTCTTTTTTAACATTAAATATTTGCTACTGAAAAACATACATTTTACAGAAAGTCTAATCATGATCACTCCAGTCTGGTCAGATAAGAATGGTGCTTAGCACTTAGCACAAGCCACTGTCCTAAATGAATCATTCATTTTAATTTAGTAACATTACTGTTTTAGGCAAGTGTGATTTTACTCAACACCACTTGGGCCAGAGAACGAGGAGTTAAGTATTCAACCAGTTCTCAATCATGCATAGGATTTAAACAAAGAGCAGTTGTGCAGTGGTTCATTATGGAGAAACTTATAAATAAATCTTATGGAGAAAATATATTTCCATTGTTACGAACCAATGGTCACAGTGTCTACAGTACATATTTGGTCATTCATCTTCAATCATGGTAAAGATCTGGTGAAGAATATCTGG
>JBBIGC010000001.1:40325716-40339429 GCA_037576955.1 Lepidarchus adonis
GAGAGAGAGAGAGAGAGAGAGAGAGAGAGAGAGAGAGAGAGAGAGAGAGAGAGAGAGAGAGAGAGAGAGAGAAAAGCGCAGAGGTAAAATACTTTCTCTGTTGCTCTGTTGTCTTTTTTCTGTTGGTGCCGTTGGTGAAACAGTAGTCAGGCATGTGTGAGGTCACTCTCTGATTACCTGTCCCCGCCCAGGGTCAAATGACTCTTAAATGTGTTGTTTACACTTCTGTCTCACCTCTGTTTGGTCCGAGCCCAAAAATTCTTTTCTTCCCTCACACATACAGACAGACGCACACAGGCACATACAGATGAGGTTCACAGCAGGTTTAGGCCTCATCCTGACTTAAACTACACTTCCTCATACGTCACGGTCCTGCAGTTAATACTGGCACACAGGGGTTTCTTTTATTTTAATGTATTGTAATCATATAGCCCAACCTAACTCATTATAATTACTTCTGTAATTTCCACACACTTGGGCAGTCCAGTATACTGTAGTGCGCTATATAATAGAGCAAAACTGTGAGTATACAGTAAATATAGTTATTTTGTGATTCTCTGAGCGATCCTATACTTCTTGCTGAACTCGAAAAAATAATTCACTGAATTTACTGGACTTGTACATAGACTATATAGTATTATATTTTATATGAGCACACGTTTCATTTACTTTTATTTATTTTGATAATAAATGTGGTGATATAATTATCAAACATAGACAAACAGTACCCTCCTATTCTGAAGTTCTGCTCATATATCTACTGCAGCAAATCGGAAAACATAAGTGAACACTAAGTACATCACTGCAGCCTACGAAAACAATTAGCTTAAAAACCAATTGAGACATAATGTTGGTTCCAAAACTTGGCAGGGGAAAGCCAGAAAAATCATTTGAGTAACCATAGCATAAAAACTATTAAACAGACAGCTTCATTTAAAATGTTTACTAAAATTAAACAAATTATTTTATGCTTTCTCAGGTTAACAGAGCAAATATTTACAATTATACAAATATTTTTTTTCCATTTAAACATTTTCAAACCTAGACTACAGATATGGCTATTGGTGCTCTGGTGAGAAACCTCTATTTATACATGACCTTTTCTGCTGTAGTGGTAGAAGTCATTTTTCAGCTTTAAAAAAAATGCAGCACAAACTTTAAACTTGAGTGAAAGTGGAGGAATAATTTACAATGATTAGTTTTTCTACTGTTGTGAACACAATATGGCCTGTTGCAATTTAGAAAAGTAAATCCATGCAAAAGCCGTGCTTCAAAAAGTCAAATAGTCAAAAGTACAATATCTGTCCATCAAATGAGGGGAAAAGTAATACCTTTTCATAAAATATGATTCAAGTAAAGTGCACATACTTGAATAATGTACTTGGAGTACTTAAGTAAATGTACTTCATTACTGCTCACCCTTGACATTTGGTTCATTGGTTGACTGAGTCACTAAAGGGGGGCATTTACTTTTTCAGCCCAGCTGACTGGTGTTGAATAACCTTTTTTCTTTATTAAATGAGATGATTGTTTGTATTTTGTGTTTTCTCTGGTTGCCTTTACCAGATTGTGTGTAAAGTTCTGAAGCAAAAATTGCAGAAATCAGGATTAGTCTTTTTTCACATTGTAGTGCAACATACAGGGTGGGGTTACGCATGGTCTGTGGTGGAGCCACAGTGATGTCAAGCCTGTGACTTCATCTGAGCTACATTTGTGAGCTCATGCATTAATGAGCTGTGCATGACTCATTTCTCTGGAATTCTTTGGAATTCTCTGGAACACAGTGGTGTTAGTATAGAAATATATTTTTATCTTGGTGTAGTACAGTTTCAGGCTACATTTCTGATTACCTGATGCTCATTTAGTATCCAGTCATTTCCCCCTCACCTATTTTGTTACTTGTAACTTGAATATTCTATAAACTTTTCACTTTTATTTTGCTCTATCCCCATTTTTTGAGTGATTTGTGGGCATCAAATTCAACATTTGTTTATATTTTCATGATACATTCAAGTTTATCAGTGAACACATTGGAATTTTTTCTTTGAACTTTTAAGAGTTAAGTAGAAGTTCAAGAGAGTTAAAAGATCCCAACTCTTCTTGTCGAAAATGGTAGGAATGAGAGCAACAGGAAGTGACCCTATTAAAGCAAGGGTACGTTTTACAGGGACTTAATGAAATCCTTGTCAATGAAACTTTTATGTAGTCTTCAAATGAATTTCACTGCTAGGTTTATGAAACAAATTGAGCTTGTAAAACTGTAACTTATACAAAGTAAATGTCCTAAAGACACACATATAACAAAGTTATTTAAAAAAAATTTGCCATTAAGTGAACTGGTATCATCAGGCATGTACATTTGTAAATGTCTTAATTATACAACAGTTATTTTAACATCCCTTAAAATTTAACAAGCTGTTACTGATATACAGTATCTCACAACAGTGAGTACACTCCTCACATTTCTGTCAATATTTTATTATATCTTATATCTATCAACACTGAAGATATGACACTGATACAATATAAAGTAGTCAGTGCACAGCTTGTATAAAAGTGTAAATTTACTGTCCCCTCAAAATAACTCAGCACACAGCCATTACTGTCTAAACCACTGGCAACAAAAGTGAGTACACCCCAAGTTGTGCCCAAAGTGTCAATATTTTGTGTGTCCATTATTTTCCAACGCTGCCTTAACTCTCTTGGGCTTCACAGGTTGGCACTGGAATCCTCTTAGGCTCCTTCATGATGACATCACAGAGCTGGTGGATGTTAGAAACCTTGCGCTCCTCCACCTTCCATTTGAGGATGCCCCACAAATCGCCAGTCTTGCAGCCACACACATGACACCATATAAACCAAATAAGTTTATCTTAATCTGACCACAGGACATGGTTCCAATAATACATGTCTTTAGTCTGCTTGTCTTCAGCAAACTGTTTGCAAGCTTTCTTGTGCTTCATATTTAGAAGACAGCCAGCCATGCAGACCAAATTGATGTAGTATGTGACATATGGCACTTCTACAACCTCTTAGCTTTACTATGTAGAATCTGGTTGTCATATCTTGGTGAAAAGAAGAAAAAACTTTCTTTGATGCTGGAAAATGTCAATCATCCATCTACATGTAAATTCTTTAGTATAAAATTAGCAACTCTGAAATGCAAAACTTATTAGGCAAATTGGATCCGTAAACGTCATTTGCAACCTGTGCTGCTTTTCTGTTGCTAATGTTGGACATGTGTTCATATCGGATATTACAGAATATGCCTGGAGCTTAGTAGTAGTGTAGTTCTTGCATTGTGGCATGATATTGGTAAGTTCAATATTTTATCAAATCAATTATTTAATTGTTTATGCTCAAGTATGGTATAATGCCACTACATATATATAGAGTTGTATAGAGTTGCGAAAGTATCCAGAGCTGTGTCAAGTTAGATGCCTTTACTTCAGGTGAGTAAATTCAGTAAAGCTGTGACTAATAACATGAGGTGGCTTTCTTAAATTTTTAAAACATAAATAAGCATTTTTTGTGGCTTATAGAATAGGGTGGCCCATCGTTGGGGAAATGCAGTACTCACTTTTGAACCACTGTCAATGGGTCATCCATTAATTTCAGTGGCTTGGCAATGGGTTAAGCCACTTCACACTCTGGGGAAGTGCTTGTGAGTTGCTCAGTTGGTCAATGTGCTATGCCAGTTGGGGGTGCACGTTGCTTTCAGACCTCTTGAAAGAGCTTAAATAAAGCGAAGGGCTTTGTTCAGATTCAAGCAAGTTCTCTCTGGTGTGTCATCCAGCCAAAATCGTCACAATATAATACAATATTTTGTGTACTCAATTTTGTGAGATACTGCATGAATGTAACTCTCTTCTGAAACACTCCTTATAAATTCAGCATGAACTTTGAGCAGAGCTTAACTACAGTAGGTTAAATAGGCAAAGATGTTGATTTACTGTATAAACTGTATTGACTAAAAAGTATGTTTTCCAAATATATAACTTTTAATTTACAGTTTATCTACAGTACATATCAGAGATAAGTTGAATATCCAAAAGTCAACATCACTCTGTTAAAATCATGACTCAAGTTAAAACAAAAGTATTTTTTCCCTTTTGATGCATTATTTTTCAAAATTGTTATTGATCAGAATTAACAAAAAGTCTCACAATAATAAGTCACAATAATGTCTTTACCAGTTGTAAAGCAGTACAGATGTTGTCCCTAGAATAATACAATTAAATGAATCATAAAAAATTCAGCCTGGTGCACAATGATCCACAGACCGGTATCAGTGTTTGAGGGCCACTGATTTATGTGACCTCATCAGTATTTCTTAAATTCATTAATATCATTAGTATTGATAAATTAAAAAAAATAATGACTCCTGATTGGCTGAGTATACTTCAGTTGTGCTATTAAGTTTACATTTAGTGATAAAGGTGATTTGGCCTGATAGCATGTACATAACTTGACACAAACATGTTTGAATGGTTATTATAGGAAACCATCTTCACCTGTGACCTGCTTGTAATTAGTGGGTTCGTTTGGAGAGGAGTCAACAAGGTCTATGATGAAAGGTACACCATCCCTACTGTGAAACACAGTGGTGGATCACTAATGTTTTGGGGATGTGTTAGCTACAAAGGCATAGGAAAATTGATGGCAAGATGAATTTATCAAAAATACTGGGGGAACATTTGCACTCATCAGCCTGGAAGCTGCGCATGGGATGTACTTAGACATTCCAACATGACAATGATCCAAAACACAAGGCCAAGTCAACCTGTCATTGGCTACAGCAAAATAAAGTGAAGGTCCTGGAGTGGCCATCTTAGTCTCCTGATCTCAATATCATTGAGCCACTCTGAGGAAACCTCAAACGCGCAGTTCATGCAAGTCAGCCCAAGAATTTACAGGAACTAAAGGATTTTTACCAGCAAAAATGGGCAGCTTTACCATCTGAGAAGATAAAGAGCCTCATCCACAACTACCACAAAAGACTTCAAGCTGTTATTGATGTTAAAGGGGGCAATACACTGTATTAAGAACTGGGGTATGTAAACTTTTGATCAGGGTCATTTGGGTAGTTTGTGTTGTGATTATGATGGACTGACAGTGGACTGATAATAAATGACTTCAGTCAACCACTAACCATGAGTCAAAGAAACGTTTTTGTGTTATCATTCATATTCTCTGAAAAATGGTTAAGAAACCATAAATTCTGTCAGGGTATGTAAACTTATGAGCAGAACTGTAAATGTCTAAGGAAGGTTGCTGGTTTGATTCCTGGTGATGCTATAGCCATACATGGCCAGGAGACCAAGAGAGCACAGCTGGCTTTGCTGTGGTAAAAATATAATATTGTATAAAAGTAATGGTCGCTCAGTTTCCCATTGTATAAATACTTTCAACTTAGTCACTTTACAGAGATTAGTAGAAACATTTAGAATTCCAGGCTCATAACTTGTCCAGGTTAAAGCAAGTTTGCTGGACACTCTCTTCTCTCAAGAAAAGATGGAGGGAGTGTACTTTTGTGTGACTCGCATATCCTTTATAGTTCTGACTTCTTTATGACCATTCAATTCAGCTAATGACATAAATCATAAAAATTAAGAATGATTGTTAATAAAAAAGGAAGTGCTGCCCCAAGCACAGTCAGTTCTGTTCTTTCTTGATGCCTTGGATACTTTGCATTGATTTGTTTCTTTTTCCTTCCTATTGCAAGAAAACACCTTTTAGAAAGGCAAACATGTTGAGTCATGAGTGGAAAGGGGATATTAGAGTGTGTGTAAGTTTTGTTTTTTCCCTCCTTTTTTCTTTTTGTTTAATAGCTCTTGAATTTTTCAGTAGGACAGTTTGGGTTACTGCTGGCAGAGGGCCTGAAACGTCTAGCGTGAGGAGTGTGAGATAATTATTCTCGTGGCTGTAAGTACAAATTGCTGAGAGCAACTCCTGAAAGAGCCTGCTGAAGCATGTCAGCTACAGCTCGCCTGCTAAACTGCAGCTTCTGAAGCCAACAGGAGACTTAGCTGTTAGGCTCCAATTATTAAAATATAATATGATTATTGTATGTCTACTTCACCAGTAATTAAAATACAAATATCCATGTACACATTATCATGCTCTTAAAGCACACGGAGCCTCAACGTTAGATTGAGTTAGGTTAGTTAGTTATATGGCAAAAACATTATATCTGAAATCAGAAGAAACATTTTCTTAAACATGAGAGGTTTGCAAATCCAGTTTTTTAAGCCTATAACTCAGTTCTAGTGTTTTTTTCTGCCTTAACCTGTAACTGTGTCAGGGATATGGCGAGCAATGCATATTACTAGAACAATGCACACTTTTGAGGGCTCCTGTTCCTATCATACGGAGATCATGAGTCTGGTCCTCTATGCGGCTGAGACTCCACATGAGCATAACTGGCTTTACTGTCATTGGCTGACCTTCACGCTCCCCTTAGTTTGATGCTAGCCAGCAGTTAGCTGAAGTAAGAGAATTTGATGCTGGTAGGTTTCAGACGTACTTTCCAGTGATGTTTGTGTTATTAGCTGTTTAAAAGGCTGTAGTAATGTATTTCATGTGGCATGGTGAAACAAGTGATTGCCTTCACCCTCCTAGCTTTGGGGGCCTGGTACTGGGGTAGTCCTAGCTAGAATTTGAGGTTGAAATTGGGCATTGTTGAATTTGAGAGAAAACACAATTTTCCATAGAAAAAAGTCAGTAAAACACACAAACTATATATATATATACATAATAGAATGGGTGACTGGACAGCATCAACACAAACAGCCTGTTAACTAAAGGATTACAGTACAGAGTGTAGAGAAAAACCAACTGTGATATCATCAGATATATCATCCTTCATCATATAATACACAAGTGGCCAAGGAGATATGCTAGCTGTTATGCTGTGTGTGTGTGAGGGGGAGTATAAATTATACAATTTGGCATTCACAGTCCCTAGATCTCCACCTTACTGAACACTGATGGGAGATTTTGTGTTGAAATTGCCTAAGGGAGTATCCTTTGAAAAGCAGTGCTGTGCTACTTCACAGCAGTTCCAGTACAATCAACATTGGCTCAAATGTGTTCTGGTGACCCAACATCTTACTAAGACTTTTTGAAATTTCTCTTTCATTTGAATATAATTACACACAATTTGAATGGACATGAGGAGTGTGTGTGTGTGTGTGTGTGTGTGTGTGTGTGTGTGTGTGTTGTTTTCTTTTCAGTGTTTGCATCTTGTCTGGTATCAGGTAAGGGTCTGGCTCCTTCCAACGTTGTTGGGCGATAATGATGGCTGATTAAAAATGTATGAGGGCAGATAAATGTTTAGTAGGTGGAGTGAAGGCCGACACCAGATCCTCCGAGCTGGAGGCTTGAATAATTAGCAGCTGTTGAGAGAGTGTATCAGCACGATGCTCCGCAGTCACACCAGCCCCTCAGTGCAACTCTCTTTCATGTCGCCCATTTTTAAGCCATTCATGGGTAATTAACTCCTAAATAAGCTCCAGCTCGTCTGCTCACCCAATGCTAACTCCCGGAGGTAAGTGAAATATATGGTGCTGATGGGGGTGGAAAGAAACTACATAGTTGTAAGAGAAGTATACAGTCATAAAAACAAACTGAGATATAAACTCTTTACTAGAAATGACAGTTTGGGACTGAATTATCTTACTGTAAAATATCAACAGTATGCACACTGTAAGTTGCTGAATGGTATACACATGTAACGAGCCAATTTAGTACAATTTCTATTTTATTTGCTATTTGTTAGGAAGTAAATGATGAAAAAATAAAACATAAAACAACATATGTACAACATATTCGCTATATGTACAGTGATACTGCAGATACTTTATAAACACAAAGTTTTAATGTCTGAGCTCATAAACATGCCTGAGTTACATTTATTTATTTTATATTTATAATAAATTAAGGTAGTAAATAAGTTAGATTAAACCCCATGCTGTGTAAACATTTGACCTTTTTTTTACTCTTGTATCAATTATTATAAAATATGTCTAATTACTGCTTACTATTTATTACAATTAACTGCACCTAAAATATATAATAGCATCATCTGAATTTCCGACTGTCAGACTACAATTGTGTGTATTTTAAAATAGTTTATGAAGAAAAAATTAATGAATATTTTTAAATGTTTTCTTACTAAATGGAAATTTAGTAAAAATAAATCTCAGAAAAAGCTATTGTATAAACTCTGTAAAGCTGCTTTGTGACAATGTCAGTTTTAAAAAGTGCTGTATAAGTAAAACTGACTTGACTTAAAGAAAAAAAAGGAAAGTCTTTTACTGATGATAGTGATATTTTTTCCTTTTGCCTTTAGATGTTGCATTTCAGAAGAGGCTGTGAAAATGTCTGGTCATTTATTCATTTTCTCAAGTTTAGCACACAACCTACAGTTTGATCTTTAAAAATTGTGTAGCACTTTGGCAGCTTTGTAAAAAGTAAAGAGAGTAAGCTGAGACCCCCAAGAGTCTTAAGTACAATCATTTTGCTTACAATACTTTCTATGGATATCTACCATTTGTGCATATTTACTCAGCTATACAGATTTTTAGATGTTTTACTAGCTAGAACAGGAAAACACTCATATTACAGTCTGCCTGTATTTCTTATGATTTTCTTTATTTGTAATTGTTAGAAGGCTTGTGACCCACCCACCCCCACCTTCCCACTCCTCAATCCCTCCAATACTTGTCTTCTACTTTCCAGAACATCCTCTGTATTTCCCCAATGACATGAAGCAGCTTATACATTGATTTTGCAAACCTGGCATTGGGTGCGGCTTGTGTAAATAGGGCGGTTTATCTAAAAATATGAAAACACATTCACTAAAAGTATAATTCAGTACAAAAAGACGACATCCCCAAATAATTAGTTGAGTTTAAATGTACTGTTCACTGGAGCAATGAACAGTTTGAAAAGCAAACGCAAAGCAAAGATCAGATCAGTGATGATGTTTTCTCACTTAAATTGTACCACTGCATTCAGACTCTCAAACTTTTTCAGCCCTTTGCTACATTACATTACATTACACCCTAGTGTATAATACAAGCTGGGAAAAGCTACATGCAGCAGAAATAAAAGGAACAAAATGTATTGCTGGCTGGGAAAAGATGAGATTTTAATTTTTATTTGATCCATTTGTGGATGTGGGTACTGCAGTACAGCGATGTCAATCATCTATCTACATGTAAATTCTTCAGTATAAAATTAGCAACACTGAAATGCAAACATTATAGGCTTACCTTTCTTCAAATACACATCCTCAGTTGCAACCTGTGCTGCTTTGCTGTAGCTGATGATGTCGGACATGTGTTCGTCTGAGATATTGCAGAGGTTGCATTGTGAAAGCAACAAACTGGAGCTTAAACCTGAGTGTTTGCTTTGTGGCATGATATCAGTAAGTTCCAATTGTATCAATTTGATAATAAAATAATAATAAGTTATATTTATATAGTACCTTTTACAAACCAAAGGTCATTTTACAAAGACAAAAAATAATTTAAAAATTAAAAAAGCTATTCATTGAATAGAAAGGTCTTAAACTACGGTATAATGTCACTACTAATGACATTAGATGACTATCTACTTCAGATCGATACATTCAGTAACACTGTGGCTAATAACATGGGGCAGCTTATCTTAGAGTTTTAAAACATAAATAAGCATTTTCTGCGGCTTATAGAATGGGACGGCCTTTAATGTGGAGCAGCCTAACGGGGAAATACTGTACACAGTTAATGTACAGTTTGTGTATGGAGTGTTGTGTACAGTGTATCTGAGATTGTTTTTTCCATTTGGAAACAGCTGTGGTGAGAAACGGCATAGGTTCTAAACCTGCCAATCCAGTCCTGCCAGGTCTTAAAGAGATCAAAGTTCACAACATGATCAAAACAATAGCATGCTCCTGCCAAAAGCACAGCAGTGGTCAGTCTTTGTCATAATGAGCAGTGGTAAACCTTCCTCTAAGATAATGAGCATTCCTAGCAGACCTGGTCAGACAGGAAATACTAGATAGTCAAGCTAGCAGTGGAACAGACTGAGAAAAGTGACCACTCATGCATGAGCAAGCTTGAAGATTAAGCTTGTAGCATAACACAAACAATGATATGATATTAGTATTCAGAGCTTTCGCCTGCTGCTTTACACTCATTTAAATCATTTGGCTTATTATATATGTATTATACCATATGCTCAGTCAGCAGTACTAGAAACATCTGTCCAGATGATCCCAAGGACAGCAGACTTCATCAAGTATGTACACTGACTCAGAATGTGGTGATAAGTCATAAAATGGGATCATCAGAATCATAAAGTGTATGTTCAAAAATACCCATTTACTGTATTCCTCTATTCCAATACAAACAAGTGTCCAAACTTTTGACTAGTAGTGTATATGTGTCATTTCTAGGAACCTGTAATTGTAGTCTGGTAATAAATATTGGTTCATTGGCACATTTTTTCAGACAAATGTTGTGGTGACTGAGCATGGAATATGAGGCTACTAAAAACAAATAAAATATAAAATATAAAGCTTCACGATGGAAATAAGGAAAGTTTGATATGGAAGTAAGCAGTAGAACATGTGTTACAATTTCTGACGTGCAATCAAAACAGAACTGCACAACAGGATTTAAGGACATTGGATGATTTAAACTCTTATCTTTGAGAGTTGCTTAATTCATTGCTTTTATCTGACACCTGAACAAACATGCTTACACAGATCTTTTATATTCTTTCTAGCTGGAAGTGTTCTTCACAGTGTAATGCATTTACACTCCCCTGCACTGAACACACACACACACACACACGCGCGCACACACACACGCACACACACACACACACAATCCCAATCAGCCATAACATTATGACCACTGACGAGTGACATAAATAATAGGTTTTTCGTTACAGTGGCACCTGGTAGTGAGTTGGATGCATTAGGCAGAAGTGAACAGTCAGTTATTGAAACTGATATGCTGGAAGGAAGAAAAATGGGCAAGAGTGGGGTCTGAGCCTGACTAACAAGGGCCTTATTGTGATGGCTAGACGACTGAGTCAGAGCATCTCCAGAATAGCAGGTCTTGTGGACTGTTCCAGGTCTGCAGTAGTTAGAACCTACCCAAACTGGTCCAAGGAAGCACAACAGCAACAGAGTCATGGACATCCAAAGTTCATTGATGCCTGTAGGGAGTGAAGGCAAATCTGTCTGGTCCAGTCCCAAATAAGAGTTCCTGTTGTACAAAATGTAAATGGTGACTCAGATACATGGGTGTGCGCCACAGTCAGAGCTCATCTGACTGCTTGAGGAGGACCTACACAATATTAGGCAGGTGGAAAAGAATACATGTAAATCAACTGATGTGACCTGACTGTTAATTGAACTCTAAAATGCTTAATATGCTTCAAAACCATCTGTTCACAAAGAATCTTCAGTTGAATCCAGCTCTCTGTTCTAAGGATGCTCTCAGTGTGGGTCTGAATTGCTGGCCCAGTTCATTTTCCAGACACCAACTGAGCTGCTGTCTGGCACTCTCTGTTTACCTGTGCGGATCAGGTGTCTTTGCTTAATAAGCGAGGGCATCTCCCCTCCTCAGAGGCAAACAGAGTCTGGGTATCTCTCTGTCTATTGGAGGGAGGCAGGGGTCAGGCCTAAATGACCCTCCCCACTCGCCATGTTCAATTATTCACACCCTCCTTCACCTGAGATGACTGACAGCCTCTGCTTTTGTCTCTCTCTAGGTCCTGAATGAGGCACACTGCTGAAGGTACACATGCAGTCTGTCTGTAGTGAGTACATGACATCAATGTGAATGCACTGTGCGTTTGTATTATAAGCATACTCCTTCAGCTAAATGGAGAAAAAATGCCAAACACAATCCCATAAGCATGTAGGTTTGCAGTTATGTGAAAGTACATCCTATGGATTTTTCTCAACATCCTTTTCAGTAAACATTTCACCCTCTTTACAGTGGCTACAGATAAAGGTGAAATACATGAATAAAAACTATTATGTTTCTTTAATACATTTACTCAACAAAAATATTGCTCTGCTTTTTCTTGGCAAACCTACCATACAGGTGAAATCTGTGCATTCTCTTGAATGTATGTACATTAACACCATGGTTGTGTGCAACCATGTAGAAATTTTGGGGTTGTTGGAGACCTATTTTTGCACCATACAATCTGCTCTCAGCGTAAATTTGCTTGGGCAGCCAGTCCTGGACAAATTAAAATGGATGGCACTTGTAGATGATTTTCATTATAGCAAAATGATGTACGGTATATTATTCAATAGTAGCCTGGGCGTTTATTTAGAAAAATATTCGGATGCCCCGGCGTTTAATGGAGGCAGGCGTTTAATAGACACGGGCTATTATTCTCCTCACAGACTGAATGGTGATGGTATTTACAGCACAAAATGTTGAGCAGCTTCTTCGCTTGAATGTTCTTTTGTGTTTGTTACCACACAGAGTTTGAATATATCAAATGACTGTTTCTATCGCTCAAACTGCTTCATGGGTTAAGATTGATGTTGTTACCGGATGAGGTGTGTTTCTGATGGAGAACCGAAAACGGGTGGAGCAGCGCGGGCGAAGGGGAGTTTTTTTTTTTTGTTTTGGTGGAAGTTAAGAGAGTGAGTTATGATTATGTATTGATGATACTGACCATCCAGACTTTATTACAAGTAAAAGGTGTAAAAGCCAACATCTGTCATAGTATGGGGTGGTGGTTCCCACAAAATAAGGTTTAAGCATTGATGCAGAGGCATCTTTTGGGGATTTTAGAGAGACTTATTCTGCTACCTAGCATTTTGTCCAGCGAAATCGAATGTTATTTCAGAAAGATAATGCTAGAGCTCATTCTGGATGTGCTATAACAGCATGACTACATAGACACAGATTGTGTGAACTTGTGAAAATGTGTGGAGCCTTGTGAGGAGAAGTATCAGACAATGGCCACCATGGACTGTTAAGCAGCTGAAGGCTTGTATAAATCAAGAATGGGCAAATATTCTAATTGCAGAATTGCAACAGTGAGTATATCTAGTTCCCAAATAATTAAAATGTGTAATTTAAAGGAAAGGTGATGTAACACAGTGGTAAACACACCTCTTTCCCAAATTTTAGTGTCTTGCAGGCATCATATTCTATATATGTTGTAATGTCTTTTGCTGGGGTATAATCATCTTTATTTGTAGGCACCATCAAAGAGAGTGAAATATTTGCTTGTTCAAAAACAATTGCATAGAATGTATTTATTTTTCTGCAAATTTCAATATTTCCATTAAACATTTTAAAGACATTTTTAGTAAGACTCTTTTTATATATATATATATATATATTTTTACTTTAATAGAAGGAGTCTTGTAACTATGCGAACATTGTTTACAGCTATGTGCAAAAATATCATAAGGTATTATTTTGCTTTTACAATTTAATGCAACCAAATTGCTTGCCACAATATTACAATCTGGCTTTACTTAAATATTCATTTGCACATAAGTATTTAATGATGATGTTTTAACATTAAAATTCAACATTGTACAACATGTTCAGAGCTTCTAATATATTGAGGGAACTTTCACATTAGTAAAAACAACTAATATCCTGAATATTACATAATTAAAACTAAGCAACTACTGTGTCATGGGGCTCATTTAGTGATCTGTGTGTGTGTGTG
>JBBIGC010000001.1:40356106-40377460 GCA_037576955.1 Lepidarchus adonis
GTTTTTGTTCGCTAAGGTGTATGTGTGTGTGTGTGTGCGTGTGTTTGTGTTTGTGTTTGTGTGTGTGTGTGTGTGTGTGTGTGTGTGTGTGAGTGTGAGTGTGTGTCAGTGTAAGCTCCACCTAAATCTTCTTTGTAGAACCCTTACATTTTAAGGAACCTTACAGTATTTTGTCCTTCAAACTCACTCATCTAAACCCAGATGATTCTCTATAACAATTCTCCTGTGGCATCAGTCAAAGAACCCTTTGTGGCACCTTTATTTATTTTTAAGAGTCCATGTTATCCTGAAGATAAGTTCGAGTGCAGTGCCTATTACACCTAATCTTACCTTACATTTTCAAATGTGTTATTAGCAGCATCTGAAGGGTATTATGAAACACATGAAATTCTTCAAAAATCTACAGACCTCCTCAGCTGTTCAATGAAGGTTTTAATAGTTGATTTAATGCTGTTTTATTTTTTATAGCGATCAAAAGAGCCTGATTAGGCAATGTGCTGCAACTTTAGCATCACAACACAATGAACTCCTCCTTGATTAGCGGCACCACAGGTGTTCGTATCTGCCTTTTATGCATTGTGGGTTTTTCTATTGAAAGCCTTTTTTGTACCACTCAAAGTCCGATTCTCTCTGCATTGACTGTTGAAGATCATTCTGGCCCTAGAGCAATACTGTGTCTGTGAAGTGACTGCATTTCTTCTCTCAGGATACTCAAACGTTTTGATTTCTGTAATTTGTGCTTTTATCTTTTTATACGTTGCAGGTGACTTGTGTCAGTGGTGTAAATTTTTGTATGACCACTACTTTTGCATTTTTTTATATAAGATACAGAAGGTCTTCTGTAAAATGTTTGTAAGACTGTAACTTGGTGAAATAATGTTTGAAGACACTGTTGGATTCTTATTGCTGTTCTTTTACTGAATTTCTTTAGTCCATTTTTAAGGTGTGGTGTATAATTTGTGAGACTTGGTTTCCCTTTTCCAAACCTAAAGGCTTTTTATTTTATTTGGTACCATTAGGACACACATTTCAGATTGTAGTTATGTGATATGAAGGATCTCCATTTTCCGTTAACATGATGCCATGATATTGCTAACTGTCAGTGCTCAACCTACTGGTTCGACAAAACTAATGACTTGGATTAGCAGTGGCCTTAAAACGACATAGGTACACAGGTATGGTACAAACCTTTAGTTCTCATTACTAAACAACAGTCTTGCTAGCTATGAGTCTGTAAGGCACAGGCTACTTTTTCAAGCATGTTGAATGTCATATGAAATGCTGAAAGTTTGTTTCCTGCAGTTTGTGAACGCTGAGCCAGTGCCTGTAGCCCTCCTAGCTCATAGCTACATATTTCAGATCACCCGGTCTCCACTCATGTATGTACACTCCTTAACATTTGATTTTTCTTTGTGGAATTAATAAATCTGTAATTTATTTTTTTTCCTCCTTATTTATTTTTTGTATATTGATCCATTGCTACTGTATAGACTGGTGTGCAATTTCTTTTTCATGTGTTTCTTTGATTTTTTTTGTTTCGTTCTTGTATGTGTATATGTTGCATTTATTTCTCTTTATTTTGCTTGTTTTTGTTTCGCTCTTTTGGTTTAAGGATGTGAGGGGTTAACCATGTTCAGTTGTTACAAAAGTATCCCAAAAGAAGATTGTCCTTCTGTATCCTGCAGAATGAGTAACCTTTGAATTATGAAGGAGAACTTTAAGTCCAGTTTTGGTCTAGAATGGTCTTATCTATCCTTTAAGACTGTACTGTGTTCACAAAGCATCTTGGTTTAGGCGGTTCACCTCTGGATTTAAAATGAGGAGGAGCTGGATGAGGAGCTCTGCTTTAAGATACTTAGGGGAAACATTTACACTCTTAAAAATAAAGATGTCAGAAAGCTTTTATTTAGCACAGTGCCATAGAAGAACCCATTTTGATTCCTGAAAGAACCTTTGTTTTCCTTTGTTTAGTTGAAACCACTCAGCAGAAAAGTATTTTAGGGCCATGCTTCTAAACCGTGGTCCTGGGGGTCGAATACAGTTCAAACTTTAATGATGCTTCCAAAGTTTTCCCTGAGCAGGACAGATTTAAGGAATACAGATTTAAGGAACCAATAGTGGTTCTTCTGTGGCATTTCTGTAATTGAACAATTTTTGTATCTTACTTTTTAAGAGTGGACTTACCAGGTCAGTGGAAGAAATCATTGAAGGATAGTGTTTGACCAGGGATTGCCAGTTCCACCCCACACTATAGTAGTAACACGTAAGACCAAAATTTAGCCTAAGCCCACTATTCTTATGTCTGGATGGAAACCCTTGAATCATCCAGATATACTTGATGGTTTTATGATTTGGCACTATATACATTTACTTACAGTAATGAATCATCAGGTAGCTAATGAAAGCTAGTAGAATTAGCCTCTTGTGTATACATTTCTTCTACCAGCTTTTATCAGTTTTGGCAGTTGTGTCATGTTTTGAGCAAAGTAACCCTTTAAACGTTAACCATTTCTCAATCTCAGAGGAAGCAGTCAGGGTTAGAAAGATCTTTCAATACACTGGGCCATGTTAATGGGTTGAATCTTTTTCTCTTTTTTAATTACTTTTATGCACTGGAAAGTACTTTTGTATCTGTTTCTCATGTTTCCTTTGTTATTCCAGTGTTATGTTAAGTGGCATCTCTTGGCGTTGTTTTTCTTATGTTCTTCAGATGCCAGGGATAAGTGCCCAAGTGTATGTTTTACTCAAAGGATTGCAAGCACACTGTGGTGCCCAGTATTAGCTTGAGAGGAAAGAGTTTTACAGAAGAAATGCCGGCAGCTGGGGTCTGCATGCCAACTTCAATGTTCAAGAGAAATATCGGGTTCAAGATAAACCTGATTTCGGAGTTTGTTTGTAATGGAAACCAACAGTGTCTTGAAAAGTAGTTGTGTCCAACATTAGTTTAAAGTTTTCTATAAGTCAGTGATGATGACTGTTTGTTTTTTAAGCATCAGAGCACATCTTGCTAATTTTTATTCTGTTTAAAAAAAATGCAGCCTCTTTTAAGGGCCGTCTTTTTCTTTAAACTATGAAACCTAAACTGTAGGACAAGTAAAATGAAATCAAAGGGCTTTCTTAATCTGAAACATTCCTTATTCATATTTTACAGTTTATTAAAAAGAATCAACACATTATGAGATTATCAATTGACATTTGTAATTAAATGGATTACACTGTAATCCATAACACACTTTTCAAATCTGCAGAAACCAAGATACATTTCAAACGTCCTTATTGTTCATTCAAATTTAACAAAAGTCTTGAGGCTCACACATTCTCTGTATACCAAGAAAGAGACCCAGCGAAAATGTAGCATTTTTGTAAACATTGACTGTGTGTCTTCGAGACTGTACTGTGCACTCCTTAACTTGTTTGTTGGGCTGTTTTTTCCTCTCTCTCTCTCTTTCTCTCTTTCTACAATGATACAGTATGGGAGTTTTAGACAATTTGTTATATAGTGCAATATGCTGTATATAAGAGCTTTGCTCTAAAAACTGATTTCTGCTTTTTTCCATTGGTACATTTTGATTAAAATTGTATTCAAGTCTGACATGTTTTGAGACGTGTTTATTATGAAGCACACCTTATGAACCTTATGAACCTTATGAGTACAGCAACCTGAGTGTTTTATTGGTGTTAAGTTGTGCTGAGGCAGAATGTATTGTTCTCTGTATTTTTCACTCTCAGTCTCTTTCTCTTGCTGGAGTTGCAAGGTTAGCCAGGCGTTTAGCGAGGCACTACCAGCTGCTTCCATCTCCCTAAGGTCATTAATTCAGTGGGCCATGCCATGCCTCTTGCCCACACTAATGACTGCCTGTCAGTTTACACACTCACACACACAGCTGCAAATGTCCTAGAAGTATGCCCATTCATAGACCAGGCAGGAAAGTTATCTCCCAAATTAAAGAATTGCCTTTTATTCGAGGATCCAAGGATGAGAGGACAGGGGGTAATAATTCTAACCTTTCTCTAAAGTGTTTGACTCAGGATGTGTAATATCATAAACCTTACCAACTGTCTATGCCAGGGGTGTCCAGCTCCAGTCCTGAAGGTCTGATTTCCAGCACAGTTTGGTTATTTGTCTGATCAAGCACAGCTGTTAAGACTCACCTGGTAATTGCCAGGTTCAGGAAGTGTGTTTGAGGAAGGGAACTACTAAACTGCAGGACACCGGCCTCCAGACTGACTTTGGACACCGCTGATCTATGTTAACTGATCTTCAGTAATAAATAAAATTGTGAAAATGCTACATACAATAAGCAGTGTCAATCAATATGAGCTGAGAGCAGCACAAGTACAGATGAATTGATTCTTTATCTCTGTCACAACTCAGTGTAAGCCTTCTCATCAGCTGATTGTGCATTTAATCTCTAATGATCCCAGGGATAAAGCACTATTACCGCTACTCAATAGATGGCCGTTCCTTCACCCAACCCCGTCACCGTGATAATGCAAGAATCTTGTAGCTGGTGTGACAACAGAATTGTGACACATTTTACAGATTGCACAGTTTAGTTGATTACTGTTATGTTAATTAATAAAATATTAAGATATCCGCTTTTCACATAAGTGCATATACCTGAGACAGTGTAGATAGTTATGTCTCACTTGTGGGGAAAACCCCATTACTGACAACATTGTATATGTATAATTGTAACAGCAATATACTGTATAATGTATATCAATTCTTACAATCAAAGCTATAGCATCCCCATTGTGTCCTGTTGCATATCTAGTCTTTTTAATGCTTACATGGAAATGTGACGCTTTTGCTCCTTTGTGTTACCTGACTCGCTTGTTCTGCCAAATCCAACCCACGAACTCCCTAGCCTGAAGCACTGAATATAAAAAACACCCATCATTCTGATTTGCCAAGTGCTGTGCTTTTCGCTTTATCAGCACATCACTCCACTCACGCTTTATAAACTTTTTCCACTGACAGGGAAGGTTACTTTTTTCAGCTTTTTAGGTACATTAACTTTTTTGTTTGCAATCAGTTCTAATGGCTGATCCCTTAAACTCCAGGTTCATTATACAGTTAAGACTTAATTAACATAAATTGGAATAATAATCCATTTAACTTTCACACCCTATATTTCTACAATAAACATTGTGATGGGTACAAGCAGTGGGAGGGAGGGATGAATGGATAGATGGATTTAATTTGGAGACTAAGTCAATAGCTTAAGCTGTCATGATCCTCAAACCATCCCTGAAGAATTGTTGCAGTTTGGCAGGGCACATTATTCTGCTGAAAATGGTCACCATTAGGGAACGCTTTATTCATGTAGATGTGTTTTTGGTCTGCAGCAATTTTCAGGTACATGGGACGTCATAACAGCCACATGGTTTCCAGGACTCAGGTCACCAGTCCATCATCCAGCAGACACAAAGACAAACACATTCCAAATTAAACAAAGGATCCAAGCCACATGGTTGGAAATTGCACCAAAGACAAGGCCAAAGCATTAATGTGAGAAAAGTCACTTGTGATTTAAGGTTAACTTCTTGTTTGTTTTGAATTATGATTAATTTTAAATAGTTCTAAAACCTAAAACAAAACAAAAATAACCTGTTTAATTCTAAGGGATAAAGCTGAAAAGTGGTAATTTAAAAAAAAAATGTTTTATTGTTTTTGGGAAATAAACAAAAGTCATAAGTGAGCCATAGGGGTGTGGAGGGTTTCTCCTTCTCCTTTAAAGTTACTGTTAAGAGCCTTTATTTCTATAGTCACATTTTATTAATGTGGATAAGATGCACACTTTTGAACAAAGTCATTCCAGAGTTTGAGATGATGATGTCAGCGGAGTAGCTCTGGCTCTCCCCTGGGACTAAGCTGTTTTGGTGCTCCAGAAGAATGGGAGGGGCTTGGGGGGCTGGGGGCCATCCTCCAGTTCCAAAGCCTTTGCTTGGCTCAGCACTTTTCATGGAGTAGAGAGAGAGTCTTGGCAGTGGCTGGCTCTTGAACAATGGCCCCTCTGTTCACAAACCACTCGTTGCATGAAAGAGACACCCATTAGCCCCACTGTCTATCTCTAGGGTCAGGCCTGAGGGTCACCAGCAAGTGCGGCTCTTGTTTATGTCTGCAAAGCCAATCAAAACACTCCGCTGAAGTGCTTAACCCTTTCTTGTCAATGTGCAAAATTGTTTAGACGTGTTTAATGTGGGCATTGCCAAACATTAGGTTTACTGTCAAAACTTGTGCTCATCTATATTGGTAGTAAAGAAAAGCTGCTGAGAGAAGAGTCACAGTTAGTTATATCAGAACTGGGACAGAAATGTTGAGAAACTGTATTGCATAGTTACTGTATGTGCAAGGGCAGACTTGAAAATTCCAAAATACACTTATACAGCCAGTTTCTACAACACATCATCAGAATTGTGCTGCTGCTTTTTTCACTCTGCTGCTACTGTTTTGCTAATCTGAGCACATTTGACTCGATAATAGCCAATAACCACCAAACATTAGCATGCACCCAAATGTGTTTTCTCCATGTTCTCTATGCTACTTTCATTAGATCCACCACACAAGCATTTATCTATTGTAAACATTAATGGAGACCTGAATAATTAAATGCATGATTAAATTTTTTAAATCAAAGATCCATCACTATTAAAAATAGGCAAATATCTTGGGTTTCATCATAACTTTGCTTATAAGTTAAATATAGAGCATCCTAGTGCATTCTTTATCTACCGATAGCAAAAACATCACATTTATTTCAGCAGTTTTATGCTTTCTCAGTCATCATCCCAATCATTTTCTTTGCATAATTATCCAAAGTTATTTGGATACACTTTAGGGATAAATCTTCCACATGCGCATTCCTTACACATACAATTTCTCTGGCCATGTTAATTTGCTTTTGCACAGAAGCAGTAATGCATGCATGCAAGGTTGGTTTTTGCCACTTCTGTGAAATTAAACTTAAACCTCCACAGAAACATGCAGCTTTGCTGGAGATAGTATTGTATTTTCTAGTAAGGTTCATATATTAAGCCCTCCCTGTAACATACTACTACCTCTCATGCAGGTAAATTGCTGGATTATGACTCTAGCTTTTGTGTAATGGATGCAATAAGTGAACTTCAAGTTTGGCTTTAAGGCATTATTGTTACTGTTGAAAAGAGGATTCATCAAATTAGCACTGAAAGCTACTTCAACATGTCCCATGCTGACAAAACTGCAAGCTCACTAAAAACAGCAACAGCTAAAGAGGTTTCACACTGACCATGAGGTAATTGTTCATTATTACTTTAGAGCTCTACTGCTCACTTCATTCACCTCAAAGAGTCGTTTCAGAGAGCCTGAGTCTGAGCTCTGGGGTTGCCAGGAAATGTGAGTCTGATGTGACAAGGTGTGATGTTAACTTAACACTGTAAAGCTTGTGTCAAACTTCTACAGTAAATCCAATTCTTTACGATGTGTTTGATTTGGCTACATAATCTGACACGTCTTTACATGTGCATAATCCCCATGAGTCACAGCATGTTCCAGCCAGTGCCATGGTGAAGGGGGCATGGGTCAGAATAGCTCTTCAGTGTGCATAACTGTTACCATAATCATAAACGTTTTCTTTGTTTATCCCTAATTTCATGATTTTGGCTTTGATAAGAGTCATAAGGTAAGACTTCCGAAGAGAAGCAAAAGTTACCATGTCAGCAACTCTTAACGATTCCTATTTTTATAGTCTCTAAACATAGGTTTAACCCTGCACCTTAACCAGAAATTATGACAGCCAACAATTGAATGTGATGAGTGGAGTAATCCATGCCAGTACAAGCAGCAATAATTTGCCTACACTTGTGTCACTTCATTTTTATTAATGGTTTCAGCAGAACTGTATTTGAGCAGCAGCAATATTGCATTAATTGTCTATTTCATCTTAACTTGACATTCAACATTCTCCTATTTCTTTTTGCAGGTCATTACTGTGGGTATAGCGATGTATATTATAACCTATTATATTGTAATCATGGGTAAATATATTCCACTGTGTTATAATTCTCATTCAGAGAGTTTTGAAATGCAGAGAAACATACTGAATCAGGGGGTCCCTGCTAGAATTTTTACTGTAGTGGTAAAATAAGGGTACAATTCTAGATATTTATTTATAATTATATAATTTAATAATTACCTATAATATTTACTTCACATCTAGCACACAGCACAGCAAGCAAGTGTTAAGAATACTTTTTATATCACTGAAAACAAATCTTCTGAGAAAAAATAAAACCCTTCTAAGAAAAGTTTTAAATGTTGCCATGTCAACACTTTTTGGATTTTCACTGTGTGCCTTTATATTCTTTGTTTACAGTCAGAGTGTACATCATCTTTTTCACGATGGTGGATGCAGACAAAATAGTGCTGTTTCCTATACATACCCCATAATATTTACACCACTGACAGTTATAGTGAATAGTCCTATCTATTTATTTCATTATAGAGGTCTTTTAGGGGGTGGGAGCAAGTGAACAGCCAGTTCACAATAAGGTGTTTACGACTGATGTGTTTTACATTATTGTTTTGCATTTTCATGTGAACAGATATTTTTAAAACAATGCTTGTGTGGATTACATTTTTAAGAACAAATGAACAAAGGTCCAATTTTATATTCTAAAACCTATGTCAATGATATAACACCCTGAGCAGCATACTTGCTTTGCTTGTTAGGCCAATAAGCCAGACAATAACATACACCCATTCAATACAGCAATTTTTCCATTACATATTCTGACTCAGTTTGTTATTGTTTCCCATCTTGCCCGCACTTAAACAATAAAAATAGCCGTGGGTATCCTGCACTTGTTCCTTGAGCGATTATCAAAGTTTGTTAACAAATTTCAACAGTGACATGATCAGCGGAACTGGTCTGACTAGCTGAACAGCCCTGAAGAGTGTCAGTTTTCTCTCTCTCTCTGTCTCTCTCTCTCTTTCTCTCTCTCTCTCTCAAATGTAAATATTAGTTGAAGACGACACAAGTAAACAGAAAATGGTTTTTTAACATAAGGATTTTATTATTAAGGGAGAAAAAACCTACATGGCTCTGTGTGACAAAGTGATTGCCCACTGTTGTTTCTGGGGTCACAGCACTGGTAAGTTTGGGGTCACAGAACTGGACACATTTGTGAATTGTGAAACAATTCTAAGTCCTTTTGACAAAGTCTGCAACACAGCACAGCTTAATTTTCTCGTAAACAAAACATTCTGTTCTCTTTCGAAGGACACAAAACAGATAAAGAGCAAACACACAATCTAATTTACACACATGCAAAACAGGAGCATGCGTCAACAAACACCAATTAAACACGTCAATAAACGCAAACATGCGTCAGTGTGCGTTGTGTCACATGGCTCTGAACACACCCATTGACATGTCCATTACACGCCCATTCATCTCATCTCAGACCCACACCAACCAGGTGGGTTCAGACATAAAAATCCATCTGCACGTCTGAGTCCGATGCTATCTCTTTCCCACTGTCTATCTCTCTCTTGGATCTCATTCAAACAGAAGAATTTTGCCTTTCCACAAAAACATTTCATTTGTATTTTTTCTCTCTGTCTAATAAAATTTTTGAAATCAGTTTGGTGACCTGACCTCTTCCTAAAAGGATTCGACACGATGAGCAAATTAAAACAGCACCCCTCCCCCCTGTTAAAACATAACAGTGATTCATCACACCTGAGTTCAATATCTCTAGCCACACCCAGGCCTGATTACTGCCACACCTGCTCTCAATCAAGAAATCACTTAAATAAGACCTGCTTGACAAAGTGAAGTGACCAAAGATCCTCAAAAGCTAGACATCATGCCGAGATCCAAAGAAATTCAGGAACAAATGGGAAAAAAGTAATTGAGATCTATCAGTCTATAAAATGTTATAGAGCCATTTCTAAAGCTTTGGGACTCCAGCAAACCACAGTGAGAGCCATTACCCACAAATGGCAAAAACATGGAACAGGGGTGAACCTTCAGTTAAGGTCAGTGTTCATGACGCCGCCATAAGAAAAACACTGGGCAAAAATGGCCTCCATGGCAGAGTGCCAAGACCACTGATTAGCAAAAAGAACATTAAGGCCTCATTTACACTGTCAGCTAAATGTGACCCAATTCCGATTTTTTGCTCATATGTGACACAGATCGGATCTGTCCCATGACAGTGTAAACAGGGAAAAAACGCATGCATTCAGATATGTTGAGATCGGATTCAGGCCTCATTCATATGTGGAAATAAATCAGATATAAATCCGATATGTGCTGATGCGACTGTACTGTAAACAGGCAGTTCTGTACGTCATTAACTGCTGCAATTTAGTACTTCATCGCAGTTTGATGACGTCGTGTGGAAGCGCGCAAACCCAATACACATGGAGGAGGAAAGTGCCGTGCAGTGGTCGGGCGGCTGAAGTTACGTGCCTTCTTAGTCTGTGGGGAGAAGAGTCAGTTTAAGATAAAATTAAAGGCTCCTACCAAAACAAATCTTTTTTTGAGGATATTTCTGCTGCAATGGAAGAGCAATCATGAGATCGCTCACGCACCCAGAGGTTCCTCTGAATGGTCGAAGCCAAAATAGCGGCAACATATGCGCAGGCTGCAATAATCGCTCTTTTCCTTCGCAACAGATGAACATGTGGTGATGGTCAGTGAAGGCCAGCTAGACCAACATGGAGGTGCCGGAGACAACAACATGGGCTGGAAGCTTCCGTGATGTAAAAGCTCCGCAGTCCCTAGTGTGCAGGTGGACCATGATGAGGGTTTCCTAGTTCTAGTGAGAACCCGAGTTGCTGCATTTTGAACTAATTGTAGTTTGTTTAGAGTCGTTATGGAACATCCTGTTAGCAGGGCAATGCAGTAATCTAGTCTTTTATTTATTTTATTTTAGTCTGGAGGTTATGAAAACATGAACTAGTTTTTCTGTGACACAGGGTGATAGGGCATTTCTTAGTTTAGCAATATTTAGAAGATGGAGACTGGCTGTTTGAGTGACATTTTTCATATGTAATTCAAATTTCTTACAGTGGAGACAGGTGTTGCAGAAGAATCAGCCAAGTTCAGCATTAAGCCTACATTTTTATTTCATGTACACAATCCTCTAGTTTGCTTAATCTGAGTTTATCATCTGGATGAGAGGATAAATATAGTTGTGTGTCATCAGCATAGCAGTGAAAACTAATAATGTGTTTGCGAATAACTGATTCCAATGGGAGCATGTATAATGAGAACAATAGGGGTCCCAGGACTGACCCTTGTGGGACTCCATACTTTACTTTTGTATGAACCAACCATTCACCGTTTACACTCATGAATTGATAGCAGTTGGTCAGATATGATTTAAACCAAGACAAGACTGTTCCAGTAATCCCGACCAAGTTCACTAATCTATTCAATAAGATAGAGTGGTCTGTCATATCAAATGCAGCACTGAGATCCAGCAGAACCATTAATAATATATTGCCATTGTCAGTGGACAGAAGAAGGTAATTGAATATCTTTACTAAAGCCGTTTCAGTACTGTGATATGGCCAAAATCCAGATCGAAATTTTTTATAGATGTGATTTTTGTGGAGGTATGAGCATAACTGTTGAGAAATGACTTTTTCTAGAATCTTGGATATAAAAGGCCGATTGGAGATTGGTCTATAATTCGCTAGGTTACATGGGTCGAAACTGGGTTTCTTTATGAGTGGCTTTATAATGCTCGTTTAAAGGCGTTTGGTATATACACAAGAGTAAGGGAGGAGTTTATTATTTTCAAAAGGGGGGCAATAATTGTTGGCAACATTTCTTTTAGTAAACTTTTAGGGATGGAGTGGAGTGAACAACTGGTAGAATTTGCTGAAAGAATCGTTTTAATGTGTTTGCTGGACAGGGTTAAAAAACAATTCCAGCCTCTCTGCTATATCTATGCTCCCTTCAGTGTCTGATTCAACTAAAATGGACACTGGGCTTGATGAGGTTAAAGCGGGTGCAGGAGTTAAAGGTGGTGTCTGAATTTGGTCTCTAATAGTTTCAATTTTACTGTTAAAGAAAGTCATAAAGTCATTACTACTATAGACTGCAGGTATTTGAGTTTCAGTACCTTCCTGATTCTTGGTTAGTCTAGAAACAAAAGTAGGGAACACAAGATGAAAACTACAACAGAACAATGATCATGCAATGGTCATGCAAAACCTAAAAAGTGGATGCCAAAACCAGGAAGTATGACTGAGGCAGTGAACCAATAAATAGAGGAGGCAGAGCACAGAGGGCACACTGCTTTGTTTATGACTGTGACACATTACACTTAGATTATGCATTACACTGCACCCTGAGTCACTTAGATCATGTTTTGTGTCTGTTGTAAACATCTTGCCTAGGATAGCACGCTCAATATGCACTGGAGGATGGGACTCCTTGTGTTGGACTGTATCAGTACGCCTAATAAAGTGACCACTGAACAAAAATATACCGTATGTAGGTTACTTTACAATATTTTTACAATAGTGTCACACCCATACATAATAAATGTTGTTGCAGATACTAATTAACTCTTTTTCACAGCAGCCAAAAATACAGTTATGTTTTGGAAGTCCCTTGCTTGGATTAAGCATTTCCCCCTGCAATAACACTGATGAAACATGGGGAAACTTGGCAGGGGTGGGTTTGAGGGTCATTATAAGAAGGCCACCAAGTTTAAATGATTTCTGCCCCAAAGGTAGAATGGCTGCAAGGGAATCCCACAGACAGGGGCTATGTATATACTTTTTGTGATGTCCATGTCTATAACTGAGCAATAATAGAGTGGTCAAAAGAGAGAGAGAGAGAGAGAGAGAGAGAGAGAGAGAGAGAGAGAGAGAGAGAGAGAGAGAGAGGGTGAAGAGAGAGATACTGACCCTCCCTCTTCTATATACGACAAGCATGAGCAAAGTACACAAAGTTGTCAAGAGAATCACAGTAGAGTCAAAACAGGCAGTGATACTGTTTGTGACTGTGTGAAAAGAGTGTAATTATCTGCAGAAAGAAAAAGGACATGTTTTAAAAGAGAGCAAGAGATGTGTGTAGCAGTGACTTTGTGCATGTGTTGTATGTTTGTATGGGTACCAGTAAATTGAGGGCAAGCCAAACACTATGTTTATTGTTCCAACCTCCCTCTCCCTTAGACCATGACTAATACACATTCAATTGCCCATTAGGTTTCATAACAGTAGCTAAGATTAGAGATACTTTTGAGTAAAGACATGTGACCTGTAAAGACACTAAAATACATGGCGACCCAGTTTTCCCTATACATTACAACATATACATATACGTTTTTAGGAGGTTACAGATGAGGTCTGGAAAAAACACTGAAATGTTGTAATTATGTCATTTTCCACTTACATACAAATCTGATTATTTGATAAAGTAGCCTATTCTTAGCATTTCAGCTAAACTCTCCACACAGTGCTATTAAAGCTGGCTAGCTTTGTTTACCAAGTGCAAACCCAGCACAAGCCTTTTGTTGGGCTAAGAGAGGCAGTCACTCCCAGTCTCACAGCTGTGACACACACACACACACACAAACCTAATTCTGTGGTCAAGGGGAGGGACCTAAAATCCACCAGACACGCCATTACAAACCCAGTGAACTCAGTTTTCCTTCCACACTGCAGGGAATCATTGTGCACAGTTTCTAGAGACACAAGACTGCACGCAAATACCTAGAAGGTAAACCAATTCTGATGAACAGGGTCACTTTAAACTCTGGCAATAAAGGGAAGAGCTTCCGATCATGGCTTCTGCATGGCACTTCAAGATGCTAACTCAAGATTCTAACAAATAAAAAGCCTATGTGCGAAAGAAAGAGTGCCTGACTTGAAAATGGAATTGCTCACATCTTTTTCTCTTCATCTTCTTCTTTTTCAAGAAAGCGAAAGTCAACTTCTCTCACCAGGTTCACCCAGCATGGGATGAACAGTAATGAGAGAAAAAGTTTTGCTCGTGCTGGTGCTGCTGAGAGATCGTGCATGCCTCCAGAGTGAGGTGGTGAAAAAAAACAGCTAATGCCTGCAGGCTACATACAGCCCACTTCAGCAAGGGGCTTTATAGGACCTGTAGATGGCAAACCCGAGACGTCAAATTACAATGTTTCATGTGTTCCTTTCTTTGATAAGGAACAGTTTTGATGTGAAGAAACCAAATAGAGTAGTTGGTTGGGGAGGTACAAGGAAGGAGTGCAGGATTTGTGGATTAAAATGTCTACTCCTGCAAGGGGTCTGCTCTAAGTATTGCAGAAACCACTGGTTAGAGGTTGGGTTTTAATATGAAATTGATTTTCAGCATCATGTTTCAAAACCGCACATTTGCAAGATCCAGCACCACCCGATAGCTGGATAGTTGTATCTTAACAAGTACAAAGAGTAAAAAATACTGCTGCCAGAAAGTCAGTGGTGAGACTTACAGACATACAATACAGAGATGAAAGTCATTTCATAAGTGCAATTCAATTAAATTAAGTTTTATTTATATAGCACTTTTTACAACTGACATTGTCACAAAGCAGTCCCTGATGTGGATGCAAGCCAATGTCAGAAGAAAGAACAGTGCTGTCTGTCTGGAAAGATGAGCTGAGAATGTTAACTGCTCCTCCACAATGAGATCAAGACTTTGTTCATCTTTGGATAAAATGACCTCAGATGTTACAGTATCGCACAGTGATGGTGAGGACCTCCAGTTCTAAAGCTGGGATTCAGTTTCGGTGGACTGTCATCTATGCCATCGTACATGCTAGCTCTCTTCTTTTACCCTTTTTGCCTTCTTTACCTGATTTTATTCATTTCTTTTTCCTGAACAATACTCATTTGAGCTTTTCAAAAGCCCTAGAAATAGAGCCCCTGCACCCCTCCGCTCTTTTCTCCTGTTTCCCCACCCCTCCACTAGCTGTTGTTTCCCCTTGACAGTTCTGATTTACTCCAGGCTTGGACTGTGGCCAGCTCCTCTCAAACAATCACTCGAGTAGCTGCGCCACTCCAGCCAAGACCTGATCGTGATAAACAAAGTTGTAGATTTTGCGCAATCCTCACCTCCTGCAGGTCCTGACAGCTGTGAAACACCCTTCCCCCAAGCATGCACCTCTGCTTCCATCCATGTTCACCTCTTCAACTCACAGCTGCCATTAGTACTGCTTTCACCTGAAATGGGATGCATATAGGGTGCCAGGAGAATGAAATGACAAGACAGCTCACCTCAGGGTGTTCTGCTGGGAAAAACAAAGACATTTTTGAGTGTTTGACTGTTAAAGTATTCTGTTCAAACAACAGTCAAATCTGAAATGATAAATTTTGCTTTTGCTTCCAGATCCTCCTTAAATAATTTATTTTTGTGATTTAGAACATTGTTAATGATTTTCAGATTTCATAGTTTGTTTAATGTGAGGCACAAACTGTTTTGCTGGAGCATTTTGTCTGTTGCAACTTATTCACAAACCTTAGAGTTTGTCACCTGTGAGTAGTACTTTCAAAAGCTAGGCCAGAAAAAAAGAAACAAAAATGTACTTGTATTTGGTTTTTAGAAGAGGCAAGCCTTAAAACTGAACTCTGGCTTAAAATATTTTATATATAAATTTGTACACCATATAAAAGCCCTATGTTTTTATAACATATGGATATTTAATCACACTCATAACAAAACTTGGAAATAAGTAAGTAATACAACTAAACAATTAAAATGGAAGAAAGGACTCAAAATCTTCTGTAAAATGTAATTCTACAAAAATGCAATTTCTGGTGAGGAATAAATTAAACCATCCCCACCTTTATTCCCAATTAAAAAGCCTCAAATAACACAGGTGTAGCACATCAGGTGCACTGCTTTTTAAGCCTCAGACATTTAGTTTGGTGAGCTCTTGACTGTTGAGATCAAAAGAGCTGTCTGAGGTCTACAGAAAGAAGATTGTAACAGCATTTATTTCTGGTAAGGGATTTTAAAAGATATCAAAAGAATTTGCAATCAGCCATTCCACTGTCTGGAAGACTTCCAAATCAACTGTCAGCATGCCCAGGTCTGGCCATCCAAGCAAGTTCACCAAGATGCTAAAAGAAGTCTCCAAAAACCCTAAAATGTTGCCACAGGATCTACATAAGATTCTTGCTATTGTTGATGCGAAAGTACAAGCCTCTACATTTAGAAAGGAACTGTACCACCATAAATTTGTGAGACCATCTGTAAAAAAAACAAGCTGAAGTGGAACTGCACCCTACAACACAACAATGATCCAAAACATACCAGTAAATCCACCAAGGACTGGCTAAAAACTAAGATCTGGAGAGTCCTGGAGTGGCAGACTAAAAGCTCAGATCTTAATCCCATTGAGATGATGTGTGGTGACATGAAACAGGCTGTAGATGCAAGAAATCCCTCAAACATCTCATAGCTTAAAGAATTCTTCATTTGGGCAAACATTTTGTACACCCATGTCAGAGACTGGTAGTTGATTACAGGAACCGTCTCACTGTTGTTATTTCAGCCGTTTCAGCTCTTTTTATATACATTGGAATGATGCACCAGTTTGGTCCATCATGTTAAACAGGCAACTGTTTAACATGTAATGCCAGGTTATCATCAGATTGTGGCTATAATACAAAATGTACCCACTTGAAACAGTGTATTTGTCTGCAAAATATTAAGAATACTAAAACAGTCTGTGTATCTCTGCATTTTCAGCATCTTTGTCTGAGACTACTCTGTAGGTAATTACAATGACATAATGAATAATCTATCACAGTATCACTGTAAAGACACCTAAAATCACTGCAGCACACAAAGAACAATTCAGGATGGTTAGTGCTATGGTTTTCCAAGACATCCATAGCTGATTTCCATCAATGATCTTTTTTGTGAACATAAGCTAATTAGTGAAATCAGGTTGTGTTATGCAGGTTGCGGTTTTAACCGAGCTAATGTGTAACTGAAAGATCAGTGGAGTTGGACGACTGAGTCAGATACTCCTCAATTACTGTTTTATTGCCTTGTTGTGACATGGAAGGCAAATATGTCTAAGGCTTAGTGTTATGCCATGTTGTAATCCACTCTGAGAAGAAGAGGCATAACACAATGTCAGGCAGCACAACAAGATTAGCATGATCAGAAACCTGTGTGTTGGGCAGATGACAATGAAACAGCATCCACATAGATGCTGACAATCCAGGGCTTTGAGTATGTGTCATCCATGTCATTCAAATTAGTAAACAAAGTATATTTTTAGCCAGCAAAGTGCGTCACCACTTATGACAGCTTGTCTGCTGATGCATGTTATGTAGAATTAGTTCTAATTAGTTCTCATTAGTTGGTAAAGAAGGGTAAAATGGTCATGAAAATGGACTAAGGAAACAAAATGCTTATTTATAAAATACTTTATTTTTAAACCAAGCCACATGCACCACTTTATGGCCTATACATTCTTGTGAACAATTTTCAAGCAAATCATGGTCTCATTTATATTTTGGTCATACAACCACAAGTGGAAGGATTCCTTAACCCAGTCCAGTGTGTAAAAGTTCAAATGTACCTCAGTTAGATTGTTATTATCTTATTACAGTTGTTCACATACAGAGAGAACAGTAAACTGGCAAAAAGCAAAGATTGTTTCAAAACAAAATGCATCATATTAAAAATAGCAGATGTGTTCCCCTCCAGAAAACAATACATTCAAATCTAAAAGACAATCTCCTACAACATTTGAACTATGAGTAGTGTTATTGTAGTCCCTACACCTTAAGAGCTCTTCATAAAGAAAGCCTCGACATTCATTGACCACTTGATTGACATGTTTAATACTTTGTACCTCAGGATTAGGGTAAGAACTCATCTAAAAGATCCAGTGATAAAAGCAGAAGTCTTTCATGTCTTTACTGAGAAGTCGGCAGGTTAGAGGGATGTGGTTGGCCTTTCTGTCTTGCTGACTCGAGGCTGTCTGCTTTAGAATTTGGTGGTTTTCTTATGAATAGGTTCATGGCCTTACAGAGGTCACGAAAGATGGAAATGGGCAATTTTACAATTTCAGGATGCTAGTTTGAATGCTTTGGCTGTTACTTGAATTATATACAGTACAGGTCAAAGCAATTTGGAAGAAAGTTTAGAAACTAACTTGTACAAATAAATGTCCCAAGTGCATTTAAGAAATTGACAGTAGAAGTAGACAGTAATGTGTTGAACAAAAGAGTCTGCAGCAGTGCATAGAAAAATGTATAGAAAAAGAAATAAAACATTACGATAAGAGTACATAACTGTAAACCATAGTGATATTTAGTGGAAGTGGAATAATAATAATAATAATAATAATAATAATAATAATAATAATAATAATAATAATAATAATAATAATAATAATAATAATGTTAGTTATTGACAAATGTGTATAATGTATTTATGTATTTAGACAAACCTACTTTAGATGGACAGAATGTCAATGTTCCATATAATAGTGAAAGCAGATAATAGCTTTGCTCCTTAGACAACCTCAGTCTAAGACTGAAGGTGGTGGTTAATTCTCTGCATGCTGCGGAGCCAAAGAGAGACACACAGTGGAGAGATTGTGGTTTCAGCAGATGGGTCAGGGAAGTTCATGCCCGTGGGTTGGTCACTGACTGAAACTGAAGGTCTGAAAATGCAATGGTTTCACTCTGGCTCTGCTGAATAAAATGTCTAAAAATGACTGTGCACTGAAAACGATGACTGCTGTGATGAACTACTGACAGCACAGTTAAACGGAAGACTGAAGGATTGCTAGACTAAAGAAAGCCTATTTATTCATCTGCCTTTGATGCAGCATACAGTGTAAACACATTAAGTGCAAGTCCTGTGTTTGTGAGACAAGAGTAAATAATTGAGGCTGATACTAAACAGAAGATAAGATTGAGTGTAAACAATAGTATTTCACTGTGTCATGAGGTATATAAAGCAGGTAAAAAACCTTTCATAATTCTCTATGGCCTGATTAGAGAGGCTCTGATAAGTCTGTCAGTGCAGCGACTGTTGATTTAGCCTTTTCTTATATCCAGTGATCTCTGGGTCAACAACAACTGGGCAAATGTTGAAGTCAAAGGTATTTGATCAATTCAGTCAATTGATTGAGCTGCGACTGCAAGACTTATTATTGGGTAGACATGAAGTCACTAGAAGGCAAGGTCTAGTTATTTGTCCATTGGTTTACCCTCTACAGGGGCTGGGGGATGGTGGGCATGATGGTGCAATGGTTGGCAGTGTTGGCTTACACTTTGTCCTGGGTTTGATCCCCAGGTCGGCTATGGGTGCCTTTCTGTGTGGAGTTTGGAAGCTCTCCCCGTGTTTGTGTGGGTTTCATCTGGGTGCTGCTGTCCAAAAGCTGTGATGGGTTGTCCTCCTGTCCAGGGTGTACCCTGCCTTGGCCCATGGTCAGCTGGAATTGGCTTCAGCTTTCCTGCAATCCAAAATAGATAAAGTGGTTTGGAAATTGAATGGAGGTGCTATAGAAGTGGTTTGAATGGTCAATTGAAATTAATTTAAATGAAAATCATCTAGACATGAATCCAGCATAGTGACCAGGACATAATAATACACTAGGCCACTAACTTTTCAGAGACATAAGAATACAGCTGAAAGTCATTTTCCTATGACACTGCATTCACCACTCACAGCAGCAGGTTGTTTGCAGTGTAAGGGACAGTGTAGGTGAAAAAGCCAAGTTGTTGCACTTTGCAGCCCCATTTATTGTAGTCAGCTGGGACCAAATCAAGAACAGCAGTCACTGGAACGCAGTATACACTTTATCCAGTTGTTTTCTACTGTTTTTCTTCCAGACATTATTGTACTTGATTTGGTTCCTGATAACAACATTTAAGGTGTTCTGCATGAATAAATTTGGGGCCCTGAATAACCTTCTACACATACAATCTGATGGTTTGATTTATTGTAAAATGTGAATTCAGCAAGTGTTTCCAGAATCCAGTATGACATAAACCTTAGATCTGCTGGTAATTCTTGGACAGCAGTTAAGCAGTTAATGGTTTTGTGAATAGTTTGTCTCTTTAGAGTGGTCTAAATGTTAAAATTATGTCTCACTTTGAAGCACAATTTTCATTTCATGCAATCAGTGTTTTCCCTTTGAATACCTTTTGATACCATCTGTATTTCTCAATTTCATGTGGAATATAATGACCGTTCTGCCTATTCCCTTCTAGTCATAGCTCCCTTTTAGCAGACATCTTCCCTCCATCTAAAATGGTACCATCATTTTTATTATTGCTAGTACTCTGTGGAGTTCATTCACATCAGTGTGCTTTAGTTTGAACATTGCCACATTTTCTTAAAAAAAACAACCCAGAAATATTCTCCAAGGGAGAAAAACCGTTCACTTAAGAGTTACAAACAATAGCCACTGGCTCCATTGAGTGATTTTCTTGACATCAGGGGGCCAGCAATTAGGCTGTGACTGGACTTGGCTAGACTCCAGAATTCTAATACTTGGTGTCCACTGCCATATTCTGGTGAATGCAAACAACATGGCTCCACTAAGGCAAGACTGACAATCCCACAACCCCTGCAACCCCTCTCTCTTTATGGCATGGGTCTGATTTAAAGGTTCCAAGCATGGCTGTTATTAGGTTGTTTGGATTTTTTTTACATAGTTAATTACGCTAACATGGAAAACAAACATGGCAGTGGGTGAATCGAGCCCCAGTTCGATGTCACATGGGACAAATGTATTTATTCATCCGAATAGGGACTCAAGGTTCTCTCCACAGTTCTAGCCCCAGGGGTTGTTTGGACAGGGATAGAGACAAAAAAAAGCTTCCAAAGAGAGCAGGCTATGGACTAAAGGGTTTGTGTGCTTTAGTTTTTATCTTGAACAGTACACTAAATTTGTGAAAAGCTCAATTAAATTAGAGTTACACTGCTAGCAAACTCTTTTGACTGAAAATAAAATGGAAATAGTGTGAATTAAAATAGTATGACAGTCAAGTTACTTTTATAGCCTGTCTCTCATGTGTATGCGTCCATTGTAAATACTGCCCTAGAAAATGATTAATGGTAGAGAGTGGGTAAGAAACTATGGGGTATGAATAAAACAACTGAAGAGTGTGTCTTTGCATTTTAAGGTCAGCAGCTGTTGTGTAACTAAAGCATTAGAGCATAATTAAAGAAAAAAAATTCTTACAAAACATACAGTTTAGCTGGTGGATATGGCTGCCATGTTTTAAAGAAGGTGCTAACTCTCTCCCCCTGCTCTCTCTCTCCTTCTGCTCTCTCTCTCTCTCTCTCTCTCTCTCTCTCTCTCTCTCTCTCTCTCTCTCTCTCTCTCTCTCTCTCTCTC
>JBBIGC010000001.1:40406328-40426000 GCA_037576955.1 Lepidarchus adonis
AGAGAGAGAGAGAGAGAGAGAGAGAGAGAGAGAGAGAGAGAGAGAGAGAGAGAGAGAGAGAGAGAGAGAACGAGAGAACGAGAACCATGAGAGTGTGTTGGTGCATTGGCGGGGCTGTGAGTGGCGGCACTGGGGGCAAAGGGGATCAGTATTTTGATAACAAGTGTCTGCTTCTTTGAGCAAGGCCAGGAGACTTCATGCCCTCTCTGGTGCCCTCTGCACTAGCGTTTAGCGTCTGCATGACTGAATCCTGTTTCAGAGAGAGAGAATAGGGAAGAGAGAGGGAAGTATAGGCATAAAGCTACAGTATACAAGGCCTAGTGCCAGAACTCATAATGTGTGGGGCATCTACCAACCATGGTGGAGAGGTATCATAGTATACTGATTAACCTGAACCATTCTACCTGGAATTACAGTATTCTTCATCACACTTCTTTTTAAAATAATCACTAAATCATACTTTTGACTACTGACTGTGCACTGGCAGGCCAGTCTGGCACATATCCTTTGCCTGCCTATTAGGTTAGTGGGTCTGCCAGGACTGTTATGGAAGTCTCCTCAGAATCTGGTGCGGCTTTGCCTTTCTGTGGTAATAGCCCTTAAAGCTGGGGGTGAGTGGTTATGAGGGAGAACTGGGAATTAAGCGCTGGCACTGTACTTTATTAGAAAAGGTCATGTACACAAGTCTTCCAGATGAGGACCAGCACATTTCTGGAAATAGACATACTATGGCAATATACATACATTGTAAAGAGTGAATGTTACTGTACATTGATCTACCACATTCCTTGCAGTTGTTTCATTCCAATTTCTAATAAATACAGGCATCTACTAGAATTGGTAATAATTAGCAGTGATTTACAAAGCATATTGGGAAAGTGTCTGGTAGAAGCCACTGAATGTTGTAATGATGGTGGTGTGGCTTCTCAGAAATATTAAATAAAGTCTTTTCTACAGTGCAGTTCATTTTATCATTATCATTACATGATAATCTTACAAAAAAAAGTTAAAGATAAAAATTATATTTAAATAAATATTTATAAAAATATGTATCAGGTTTGTGATTACTTACTTAATAATATTTTGTAATATTATTATATTAAAACGTATTATTGCCAGCTTTTTATGGCCGGTCTAAGTCTAAATTTAAATGTTAAACAGCACTATGCTTTTGGGATTTGTTGTGTTTGTTTATAGATTTTCCTGTTGTACCTCATAATGTAGCAAATCCTAAGGACCTCAGACAGCTGTGGGTGAACTTCAGAGCACAAGACGGATGTACAGGAGAAATATGAGGATGTAAAAGGGAAAAAAACTAATGTAGAAATACTGTACAAATTCAGCGCTGACAATGTTTAGTAAAGTATGTGTTTTCTGTGTCAACTGTACATTTCTATACTGTATATGTACAGTGTCTGTAATGAGTTCACACTACTTTATGTCACCAGTTATATCTTTATAACTGAGAGCGGTTGATTGCTGAGCTTGATAAGCACTGAACCCTTTCAGTAATGGATTTTGACTTCCCCTCCAGCTAATTGTTTATTGTTTGTCTGGGTAAACAATGCAGATTAACTTTCTCTTCAACAAAAAAATGCTGCCGTTCAAAGGCCGTAGTCATTGTTGGTGCCACTTAAGAGTTTCTCCCCTAGAAGTGAAAAGAGAAAGAAAAACAAGCTGAAATCAGGAGGCATGATTGAAATTACCATTTGCAGCACCAAATCGTGCAGAGGGTTAACATCCACAAACATTGCGGAAATTACATGCGCACATCCCGTCATGTGACTTCTCTTTAGAAGCTGTGTTATGTTGATGAATCACGCTGGTGCCTTTAGACTCTCCAGCTTTGACTAGTTTGCTCATGCCTCACGCAAGGTTGAGGAAGAAAGGCGAAGAGGGAAATAAAAGAGGCAAATCCCCTCTGTATTTTCAACCGGCTTGGCCCACCTGCTTTGTATTAGCCTGCAAGGAAAACTGGGTTGTGCTTCAGACTTGCTTTTTCACTCTGTTGTAGAAGTATGGCCCACAGATGCTGATGTTGCCATAGGAGGCATTGATAGCTCAGGGCAAGGACACATCTGGTAGCATCTGAACTCTTTACGGCAATAGTCACCTGCCTCTCTTTTCAGACATCTACGTTCACTCTGAGTTCAACTCCTGAAAAAGTCTGAAGCCTGCCCAAGGGTGCTACTGATAGATGTGCTCCAGGTGTTGTTGTTAACGAATGCTTTGTGCCTGTTCATAAGTAATACTGCTGTCTCTTACATAATAATGCTTCTCTATATGAACTTGTGATGACTATACAGTAGATATAGTGCTGATAACAGTAACATCAACAAGCACATGTTTAATGTTATGCACATTTATTTAGTTTCTGGAAAGATTGACCATTATTACTGTACTGATAGGTAATGTGAAGTATGCCCTATATTTTTACAATGAGGACCTCAACAACTTTCATGGTAAAGATGACAGTGTGAAAGTCATACAGTTACACCATAAACATTTCTAGGACTTGTTTCTGTTACCTGATTTAACATGCTGACAGTATTGCATGAAAACATGTACCCCAAAATATGCAATAGCTCAAGAGCTCACTTTCTTTTATACACACTTTTGAATTCCCACACATACAGAGAAAGAGAGAGAGAAACAGATCCACTCATATAGTGAAAAGATGTGATTTAACTTTATTTGATTAATTGATTATATGAAGAGCAAATGTCCTTAAGAGACATTTTGGGGGGAAAAAGTGTGGGCCTTCCCACTAAGCCAGCGGTGTCAAACTCTGGTCCTGGAGGCTGGTGTCCAGCACAGTTTGGTAGTTTACCTCCTCAAACACACTCACTCATCCTGGCAATTAACAGGTGAGTTGAACCAGGTGTGTCTGAGCAGGGAAATCATCAAGTGTGCAGGAAACTGGCATCCAGGATCGGAGTTCAACACCCCTGCACTAAGCAGACCATCATGTCCATGGAGTTTGCCTAATAATATGTAAGACTTTAGAGCTAAAATGAGAATACAATAGTATAACTCTAGCAGAGTGATGTGTTGCAATTCTTGTAGCACAAGCATTGACAATAATAACCCTTCAGGAAGTTGTTGATTGCCTTTAGGAATGCTGATGAAGCTGGCTGTGCTGGGGGACAGACGTGTTGGGTCTGTTGCATGCCGCTGTGCAGGGTTGGCCCTGCGTCTCTTATGACCTACACATTATCTGTTGTTCCAGCAGCCAGAGCCTCGGAGACAGCAGAGGTTTCCGATACTTATGCTGGGGTTTTACTCAGCCTGTCTGCTGTCTGCAACACACACTCGGCTCCGGCCACTGTTTTCTTTTACTCAGTGTGTGTGTGTGTGTGCGTGTGTGGAGGCGCTAGATATAAGACAAGCAGTATCTGTGCATTCTTGCTAAGCAGATCTGGCTGCATTGTTTGAACACAGAAAGGCTTAGTGAAGGTGCTTAGATCAGCAGTCTGTGGCCACTGGGCGATGCACATGCTGTTTTACTGTGCGTATGTTATTTTAAATCTTATCCTAATTGTGACCATTCTGTGGTTTCAGTGATGGATGAAAACAGGCAAACTATGGAATTACATGATTATGTTGTGTTTTACAACTCTTCATCTCATTGCCTCTGTCTCTTCACCAGTCTCCCCCAAGTGTGTGCACAATGGGAAGCAGTTTGCTGAGGGGGAGGTTTACCGCATGGACCCTTGCTGGCTCTGCCAGTGTCGAGGGGGCATCTCCTTTTGCTCCAAGGCTGAGTGTGCTGAGCTGGACTGTGAGAACTTCTACATCCCAGAAGGGGAATGCTGTCCAATATGCATAGGTACATGCTCTCAATTCTCACACACCATCATCGAATGCCACACTCACAGATTAACATTTTGACTGAAACGGTTTGATCATCATTACGTTTTACAGTATAGTAAATAACTGACACTTATAATCATGACCAGCTTTAGTAAGGCTGGAAATATACTTGCAGGGGCAGTACAAAGCATTAGAAAGCAGATAGTCACAACAAATTTTACTAATTTCCCTCGGGATAATAAAGTATTTCTGATTCTGATTCTGATTCTGAAGCTGCTCTGATAAGCTGTTTATGTTGTGCTTAATTACTGGGCCAAAGTGGGCAAATCATTAAATTACCTGGCCAGCATTTGAAAATACTGGTGGTGATGTGATTTTGTAGCATGAAGGCAATGCCAGAAACATACTCATCACTATCACAATGCTCTTGATTTATGAACTTTATCTGGGAAGCCACCACTGTCACCTTTTCTCCAAATCAACATGTTTTTTGTTTACATTATGCAAATCTATATGTTCTGTGTATCTCAAGTGTGTTTGATCACGGGAATCACCAAACTGTGCTAGAACGTGACCTGAGAGTATAGCATTATGTAGTATGGCATGTTCACAGTGACATTCCTACATTGCACACTGAAATATTTAGTTCATGAGTGTAGCACAATGTAGCCTACTAGCACTTGGAAACGGCTAATGCATGTTTTTTTGGGCTAAGATAAAAGAGGTTTGCTATTTTTTTCTAATGAGACTAACCTCAAGAAAAAACATTTAGTTATAATTATTATACTGTATTTGGTTGCTGGGACTAACTTAGCTGTTCCTGCCAGAGTCTATCTGAACATCTCAGCAGATACATCGATACAAATGGATGGAACGTAAGTAGCTTAGCTGCGCATGTGGCTAACAGACAGAGATCAGACAGACTAGCATTTCCCCTCAGTCAAAGTGTGTTTCTGGGTTCAGCAGACATCAGAGGTAGGAACGGTAGTTATAGGGGGTCAAAGTCGAGAGTCCCACCTGGAATCTAAAGCCCTCTAAAAAGAGGGAATGCTTTCATCTCGGGCCGTTCAGCTATGGTCCCTTTTCAGTTTGGAAAGGCTTTAATGAGACCTACACTATGAAAATTTATCTCACACACACACACACACACACAAAGAAAAAAAAAACAGGGTTTTGCCAGGCAGACTGGGGAGGTCAGTTGGGAGGTCCTTTTATAAACTAAAACTAGTTACCAGATGAGAAATGTAGATGTCTCTGTTTTTATCTGTAAATTCAGGGCCCTGTCTGGATCAAACCCCCTCCACACACCTCAGAAATACATATATTTTCTGTTATTAGGGAAATAAATAGTAACATCCATGATAAGATGCTTATCTGCCTGTTGAATCATTTATCTGCTTCTTTTCCTGTAGAGTACAACAGTTATTGTTAAAATACATGAAAGCAGGACTTTACTCTTTTTTTGTTTAATTTATTTTTTCTGTTGGCTGACAAATACATTTGTGATGCTAGCTAGTATTAGTTCTTTTCATTAACCATTATTTTTCTTTACCAAAGTCAGGTTCTGTACGGCACAGTAGTGCAGTGGTTAGTACTCTTGCCTTACAGCAAGTAGGTCCTGGGTTTGATCTGTGTGGAGCTGTCCCTGTGTTTGCATGGGGTTTCTCCAGGTGCTCCAGTTCATCCCACTGTCCAAAGGCTTGTGGTTTAGGTTGACTGGGTGCTCTAAATTGCCCCTTGTGTGAGTGATTTGAGTGGTTTTTGCATCACCCTTTGTGTGGGTTTGCCTCCTATCTAAGGTGTACCCTGCATTGTGCCCATAGCCCTTAATCATGTAGTTGGCTTGGATTAAAAGCCTGCTGAGTTGAATTCCGAAGATTCAACCTACACATATAAGATCACAGATTGAATCATCATACAAGAAAGAGTTCTTGACCAAGGTTAATTGTACCTTATTTAATATTCAAAGGTATTGTTTTTGAAGGATTGAAAGGGATATGCTGCAGAAAAATAAAACGAAGTGTGGATCAGAATATTTTTTGACAGTGAATTTATTAGTGGAATTATTGATTATAATTATTATATCACATCAATTATTATAATGCAGATAGTGATTACATGTATGTTTAACACAAAATAGATGACAAGTCATCTTTTCCACTGACTACATTATCTCCAAATCTTATCTCTAATTCTGGAGTTGGAATGGATAAAAATAAAATAATAATTTTGTAAGAAGGAAAATATGAAATATGTAAAAAATGTTTTCATAAAACTACAATACATGCGGAGAAGCTACAAATATTGCTCCAAATTCCTCCACAGTTGTGATTGTAACTTCATATGAAATGACCTAATCCTAACCCTAATCAAGTTTGAGTGGGAGAAACTGGCTTAGAAAAGTGTATCCTGATTGTATCCACATACTAATTTGTGAATTCAGGTATATTTACAGCATTTGACAGATCCAGAGTGAAATATAGGATGGGCAGTAAAACCTAGGTGCCCAGGGTTGGGTCTAGGAATCACACCTGCAACCCTTTGGTCATAAACCCACTTCTCTAACTATGACCATGGCTGCCCCAGTGTCCTGAAAAGTGCCAATATTGTTGATAGAGGCGTTCAGTTGCACACAGAGCTTGCATCATCTCAATAGAAAAACATTGCAAATAGAATGAGACGCTCTGGAGCAGCCATAGCATAATTAAACTGTGTTCTCTGGAATGACTGACCCTCATCCAGCACCAAATAGTCATATAATCATAATAAAACTGATGTTAGGGAAAAAATATGTTATTCATGAACAAATCCATGAACATTCAGACATGAATGCAAGCTAATAAATCAAATTAAACATGGCTGTGTAGGTGCTAAGTCTTTCTCTACTGCAATTACGGTTTGGACAGTCTTATTGTGGTTTCCTGTAAGAGCTTGTGAAACAACATTCAGGTCTTCTGGTTCATGATCTCTTTGTGCACTAATGTGCATTTACTGATTATTTTATTTTTTAATCAGGTTTGTTTGTGGTACTGAATGTTTCAGGGGATATCTACAACAAGTGAATATGCTGGGAGGAAACAAAAAGCAGAGAAATAGTAAATGAAGAATAAATAGTTTAAATGCCCCCAGATGGAAAACATATCCATGACTGGTTCAATCATATAAACATGGGCTTTTCCTGGGAATCAATCAGACACACAAGCACAAAATGCAGCACCTACATTGCCATGATGACTGGACACTAAACAGCCTCTATTGCAAACAGAAACCAAAAAGATCAATTACCTCCGTTTACAGGAACTCCTGACACATTACCTCAGAATTCCCCCCAGACTGTTCTTAAACCGCTAGCAGAACATGCCACCAGCTCAGGAAGCTCTTAAACATTTGGCTTTACTTTAAGGCTGCTCACAACTTCAAACACTGGTGTAAATGTGGATATAATGCTGCTAATGCTTTTAAACGACATTTCCTACTTTGGAGTGAAAATTACAGCCATGACCTCTGCACTGGTCTTTGCTTTGGGAGACCAAGGTCAAGTTAAAACAGTCAAGCTAAGAGTGGCCTACAGTGGTCAAGTTAACCTTTGACACAGAGCAGGAATTGACAGCTGAGAAATATGCTGCTTTGTTTATTAATCAATAGACAACATGACTTACATAAAGAATGACTAATTTAGAACAGTTTTCCGCTCCCTTTTCTTTGAACTATCCCATGGTAGTCTATGACAAGTCTTTTGTATTTAGCATTTGTCAGCTGTATCCTGGAACTGTGCCACCATTTCCCTTAAAGTTTGGACTTTTGTCTTGGTATTAGCCCACCTCCAGTGGTGCTTGAAAGTTTGTGAACTTTCTCTATTTCTGCATAAATAAAGAGAAACCTTTGGTAGAATCGCCTGTGCACTTAGGCCTTAAAAAACCTCCCCATAACCTAGTGGCTTACCCATATGTTGTTTAGCAAATTGAAGATGGGTATATATATTATTTCAACCCTGCCAGTCATATGATTTTTAACTGTGGTGGATTTATGAACATTAACATTAGCCAATGTGAGAGAGGCCTTTAGGTGCTTAGTTACCAGTGGTTCTTTTGTGTTTTTTTTGTCTGTCGATCACTCCTGGAGAGAGAAACAATGATTCTGAATTAACTACATTTGCACACAAGTTGTTTTATGGTGGATTAGTTCATGCTCTTTAAAGGTGGTTTTATAACCATTTCCAGCCTGATGAGCAAAAACTGTTCTTCTATACATGCCATAATACGTGTTGTGTTGTGAAGATCAGACTCTGCTAGATTTTTTTAAATAAAACAGGACACACTCATTCCTGATCATCCTATTAATTGAAAACAATTGAGTCTAATTTCACTTTCAAATGAACTGCTAATCCTATTGGTTTGTATAGTTTGGGCACTAATAGACCTGTAACACTTGTACGTTTACCCCATAAATAAATGACATAGTGTAATATTTTTGTATAATTTGTTTAATTGGGTTGTTATGTGTTTGTTTGCGGTAAAGAAATAAAATATATTTTTTTATATATTTAAAATATATTAAATATATTATTATATACAAATATATTTGTATTCTTTTTTTTACATATTTTTTTGTTTTATATTGTTTTAAATAAAAAGGTTGTTCCATCCAATGTTAATAAAGAAAATTCACCTTCAATGCCTCCCCTGGCAGATGTGGAGCTGTTATCAGTGGACAGCACGAAGGCCAGCTGCTGGGTGAACCATAAGCTACGGCAGCATGAAGAGCAGTGGAAGGAGGATGACTGCACATTCTGCCAGTGTGTAGATGGAGAACCCCACTGCACAGCCATGGCCTGTAAGCAGAGCTGCCAGAACCCAGTCAAGATCCCGGGAGAGTGCTGTCCTTTCTGTGAGGGTAAGCAACCATGCATACACAGAAGCAGATGCATGTACTGGCAAACGAGTACACACACATGCAAGTATTCACATGTGGCCCCTGTTCTGTTTATATGAGTGATGATTTTGTAAACTAAGGCTGTACTAGAACATATGCTGAGATACACATGCATAAACACATGCACACACACAGGCACACGGGCACACATTCACACACACATTTTCACACTCATTTTAGTGCAAACAATCCCACACCCAATCTTTTTCACACACAGTCTGATGAGAGAAGCCACTCAAAGTATTCCAGCTATATTAAAAAATGGGCATTTGCCCAAATATGACTACTGGCCTAAAGCTATGGTCCTGACCAGGGGGCAGCAACCCCATGACCACCCACAGCCAGAGAGAATGTGCGTGTGCAGACATATATTTGTTACTGAGTTACAACAACTGACCTCCAGTGTCTCATATTAACCCCTGAAATTAAAGCCTAGAGTAATGGATTTTCAACAAACACTACTGTTTTTTTTAGTTGACATGTTAGCATTCAGAAAATATTATGCACACATAGACATGGATCAATTATGCTATAATTATTATATATTTTTTTCCACAATGTTAGATCACTTGCTATCTGAATCTGGCACCAATCAGTTTTTAGACTTGCTGTTAAATAGATTAGCATGTTTCTTCTGAGAAACGTTTCATTGGATTGTGTTGAACATGCTTGGAGGAGAGTGTAAATTGCCTTGTTCTGTCTACATAAGCTGGCAGGCATTCAGAATTGGCTAGCACTGCTGTATAGTTAATAGGAGAGAGAAACTAAGCCACCCAGAGAGCTAATGGACCTATTGTGCTCTCTTGGACTCACACTCGTTCCTGCCTGTGGCATTGTTGGCTTTCAGAGAGGTCCTACGGATCAGATGTAAACTTTACCACTGAATAACCCTTTGAATAGAGTCTCTTGCAGCCTGTGGGCCAGAACAACTTGTAATAGTAATTATAGTGAATCAAATAGAAGATATATTAACAACATAAACTACCATTTTAAAGATAATTTCTGTGTGATTATCAGGGATGCATATGCTATTTGAGTTCCGGAGCTTTATTACTGACTTGTTTGGCTAAGAATGGGAGATAGGCCTAATAACTTGCAATCAAATAGATGATTGTTTCCTTGACGTTCCTGCATGTGTTTATTCTGATTTCCAGATTTCTTGGATTAGAGTGTGATAAGTATAACTGGCACCAACTGGAGATGTTTCTATAAGTTCTCAGTTCTTTTTCTTCATTGTCTAAGTGGGAGGCTCTTTATAAAGATAAATGCACCTAAGAGCAGTTGCTTGTTACTCGTTTTTTGGACAACTGCCTGTCCCACCATTACAGAGCTTGTTATCCAACCCCATACCATCTGCCTGCACGTTTACCTTCACGGTAGCTCATTAAAGAACGCCTGGAGGCAGTCAATAGACTCCAGAAGCTTTATTCTTTATTGGTCTAACCTACTAAATGGAACCCAATCTAGCTTTCTTAACTGCAGAATAATATTCAGAGCGAGCATAATTACAGCTTTTTGGTGCTCCACTTGCCAGCGTGGGGAGGCATTTGTGGGCTGCACACGTGCCACCACAGCAGTTCTCTCCACAACATGCATGGCTCAAAGACACGGGCCCCATTTTAACATCATTTAAGTATCAGCAGATGAGATGTTGAAGGTTTGGGGGCACTGTAAAATTTGTTCTCGAAGCAAGCAGTGCTTCTGTGCAGCAATTTAAATAATACAAGAGAGGTTGTTCATTCATCAAAGCTGCCAGATTAGGAAAGTCAGAGCAGAACAATCACAGCTGCATTTATCTGCAATCATTTGAACCTGCAGGGTGCTGCTGCCAGTTTAGCCAGGATTGTTAGCACAATGTGTAAGGATTCAGAATGTAAGTGAAGGTTAAAGAAGTACTTCTGCTCAACAAGCACCTGACTTTGTGATTGTCATTACAGGAAAAAGACAAATCTGACACAGAGGAGTTTGAATTTATTAAGACACTGATGAATTACCAGTGTAAGCTGATGTTTTACTGTGCCCAATGTATCTCTGGAAGAAGTTAATATCTAGATCTGACTGAGGTCTTGAGGTCTTGTGTGGTTTAAGAGATCATGGTTGGTATTGGTATAATCAAACTTGACTTGTCCATCTCCAGTATTCTGATTAACAGAATAGGACACAAGGGAAGTGTGATTTATAACAATTGAATATATATTTTGCTATACATTAGCATACTGAATATATATTTAGGTCATGTCTCTGTCAAGAAGCATCTAAATCTCTTTTTTTTTTTAATGTTGTTTCAGAACCTTCATATGAGACTGTGAGTCCCTTACTGTGCCCCCCGCTGGAAAACTGCTCCCTATCAGGACAAGACTGTCCATTTGGCTTTCAGCAGGACCACAATGGCTGTCTGCTGTGTCAGTGTCTTGGCAGTAAGTGACCTTTAAATATCTTACCCTTCACTCCATTTACACATTTGTGTAAATACAAGTTTGGCTTTTCTCCCACATGGCATATGCATCTGATCTTTTCATTGATGGTTATACAATTGCATGTAACCAGAACTTTTCAAGTCTGATTAAAATGTTTTCTTATGCACAGGCATGTGATTTCAACAGCAAATCAATGTCAAATCAAACATCAAATCCGAATCAGTAATATAAAGAACAAATGCAAAGCTTATCTGAGGTTTTCAGTGGCCAGTTAGGTTGCTAATGGACCACTCAGCGCACAACACAAGTAAACACTGGCTAATTACATAAAGTGAACACTGAGGATGAATAATTTTGGACACAAGTTTCCTTCACAAAGTAATTTGTTCATAAGCCATTTCCCATGACATGCATTTCCTCAAGCTTGTAGGTTTTTTTGGGTTTTTTTTGAAAACCAGAGGTTCTCAAGTGTGTACGGTCCAATTTCATGGCAAAGCAATTACTTGGTATGTTATGTGAAAGTGCCCTCTTGATGATTGAACTGTTTACATCTCTAGGCCTGCAAAGCTCTGATCTCACAACTTTTTGAGCCAATTAATGTTCAAGTAGAAACATTGCAGTGCATCACAAAAGCTCATGATAGAGACAGAAAAAAACAATACTTCAAGCTTTTTTCCATTTGAACACTGTCTAAGTAATGAATACATGCATTATAGACAACTATTGTAATAAACAAGTGCTTATGTGAACGTGTGCTGGATTTTTGCCACTTTGCCAAAGGCCTTGTTGTGATGACTCAACACCTAGTCAGAGCATCTCCAAAACTGCATGACTTGTTGAGTGTATCATGTCTGCAGTAGTTAGAACCAAACAAACATGACCAAAGGGAAGACAGCTGGTGAATTGGCGACAGGGTCATGGGCACTCAAGGCTAATTGATGCATGTGGGGAGTGAAGGCTAGTCAGTCTGGTCCGATCCCAAATAGGAAAGAACTCCTGTTGTACAAAACGTTAATTTTGTCTCTGATAGAAAGGTGTCTAAAAACACAGTGCACCACAGTCAGGGCTTTTTTGACTGCATCAGGGGGACCTACACAATATTAGGTGGTCATAATGTTATGGCTGATTGGTGAAATTAATGTCATACTTGCAACATTGCAAAATTGGTGAGTTCAGTTGCTACCTTCAGATCAATGTACTGAAAAGTGATTACACAGCCTTAATGCACACTTATTCAAGTGCCTTGTTTTTTACTTCTTTTTAAGATGACACCTGCCCAGAATTGTCCAAGTACTGCAACCTACAATGCCCCATGGGATACGAGAAGGACGATTTTGGCTGTGAAGTTTGTGAGTGTAGTACACCTTCCAAGTGTAGACCTCTGACCTGCAGCAAGACCTGCCCATATGGATATATGTAAGTCTATTAGAGGTTTAAACAGTTATTTTCCTAAAATGTAAAAACAATTCTTGCTTTAATTACAGTACAGCTTAGATCACATAATGCACAATTGATATGGTATAAACAATGATATGGTATATCAATGTTTACAGATGTATATTACATTTCTTTTGAAATCATTATATTCCAGTTTTATTATCTTTAGATTTTCCATCAGGTAAAAACAAATGTATGAAAGAAAAGTAAGAAAAAAAGTTACAAAAATAAATCAAAGATGATGATCAAAAGCCGTTTCTGAATGGTACTACAGTACATTCAGAGAGCAAATGTAAGCAGTTGGGTTTGCTGATTTGCATTCAAGCTGCTGTTGTTTTTATTTGGAAACTACTATTTACAGACAACTATAAAGAGAATAGCTAATCAGTCCATGTGGCCACATTAGGCTTGGGTGTTAGTAACTGAATACATCAAATAAAATAATTAAATTGTTAATGTCAACTATTTATATGGCTATTAACCACAAACAAAATGCATGGTTTTTAGTATTAAATAAATTGAATCCAAACAATACCTTCATAAATTAAACATGTATTTACTTGCATCATATTTGGGCAAATATTTTGCAATGGTCAGTTTCTACCTTGGAGTAGAATTTGTCTTGATAATTTAACACCAAACTTTTAGCAAATTCCCCTAATTTTGGTTTCAACACTTAAAAGCCCAGAATTTTTTGGGTGCATGTTTTTGTTATTGACATGACATGTATGGGATCATGTAAGGTCATACTTGTCAATTGCTCCTTCAGTTTTGCAGTTTATACAAAGAAAAAAAGAGCTAAACAAATCTTATTAATACATTAAGCTATTTGAAACCATCAAATAAAACCGTTTATTTACATTCTGTAAAACTCAAAACTGTCCCCAAAATGTGATGTGTTTTTAACTCTTGTTGATTAAGATATAGTCTCCAACCGAGAGATCAGATACCAATATTCTGATTTACAAAGACAGGTGTCAGGTCTGAACTGAAAGAGAGTTTTCAGGTCTATTTGTGGTACTGATGATTCTCTATTTGAAGATCAAAGAGGCTTGGACTCTTAATCATCTAATCCTGGCCATGGTGTGTGCAAATTGTTTGGCCTGGCCTTTCCATACCAGTAATCCACCTAACTCAAGCAAACATCTGGAAGTTTTACTCCCCACAGATCCTTGCCTTCAAGCCAGCCCCTTTCCATTATATAGAGTTCCTCCATTTCAAAACATTGATCAAACACCCCGTGTCACAAAAGCAGCCTGTGTATGCCTTAAATGAAATTCCACTGGTATCTGAACCATGCTGTTGAGAGCCTCTGCCATAGATGAGGCTGATTCATCCTTCACTGGTTGCCAGGTTGTGGTTCAGGTAATAGAAAGGCATCATCCATCCCACAGATTCTTGAACCACAGTGAGCAAAGGTTCACTTAGCCAGGGTGCAATGAGCTTTCCCTCTTGGGGGTATAGTAGTGTTTATTCTGGCAAAGGAAGGAAATAACTGAATATACTCTGCTTTGAATATGTTTATTGATACTGAGATATCGTCCTGAGGTTCACTGGGTTAGCTGCTTTTGCGACCTCTCCAAAAATGATAAATAAGCAGCCAATCACACGACAGGTTGGAAATGAACACAGTAGGAGGCTGAGGTCAGATTCTTTCATAGGTGCCAAAAGTGGGCACTTAAAGTGGCTATAAAGTTCCAGTGGTTTGCCACAAAACCACACAACTTAATATTGTCCATCTCCAAGGAAAGGAGCGTAGGTGGGAGAAAAGTAAAAGCCTCACTTTTTTAGCATGCCACATAGTGGATCAGCAGTTTGGACTGACATTTGGCACAGTGGAGCACCCCTGGGCTCCATACAATAGAGGTCTTAAAGCGTTTCCCCTTCTCAATGGAGCTAAAATATCATCTGATCTGTCAGGACATAGCAGGGCCATTGGTGGGGGCCAACTGGAATTTGTGCTGAGCCAGCAGTAGTTCCTGGTGAAATTCCACAAGCCGACTTTAAACAAAGCCCAGCTCCAAAGGTCACAGGACGCCCCAGCTCCATGTTTGTACACTGTGCCTTTACTATGCATCCAGCTCAATGGACACATTATTGCCGTTTCAGCAAATGAGCAATACCCTCTATTTCTGCGCTATATCCAGCTAGCATTGGGTTTAGTGTCCAAGTGCTTATTGTATTCTTGAAAGTTGGCAAGACACAAATAGTACATTTAAGGCAGGCTAATGTAAAATGTTTTCCTTGATCTAACCCACCTGATCCAACTCATCAGCCAATTAATTTTGTGTTTCAGAGCTAATTCTGGGATTGATTCTGGTAGTGTTGGGCTGGAAAATGTGATAATTGTGGGTTTTCACTTACAGTAGGAGAATTTTAATTATGCACGTTCTCCACCACTTCCCGGCAACCTAGCAATGGAGTATTGATAGATGGGAAAAGGCATTGGATTTACTGTGCTGTGCACTGAACTCTGCATAACAGGTCACAGAAAGGAGAAAGGAGCAAGAGAGAACAGTAACTTGCTGAAGTAGATAAATATAGCAACAAGAATGGTGAATGGAAAGAAAGGGAGTAAGCATCAGAGGTTGATAAAAGATGGTCAAATCTTCTTAATGAAGCATAAGAAGTGCTTCCTCTCCTGGTGTGGATGAAAGCAAGAGAAGTGGGCTTGGGGTAGAGACCATGCTTTGTTAGTGCTGGAATGGCGGGCGCACCGCGGGGATCTCACATGTTTCTGGGTGCTGCTTTTATCTGGACTCTTCAAAAGGAACTAATATAGTGGGGAGGAAAACAGAACCATATGCCTTGTAGCATATGCAGGCTTTACCAGGTTGACCATCTGGCTTCCTGGTCTTTTGAGAATATTTTCAACAAAGGGCAATTGAAAATGGGGCCTTCAGTTATTATATTGCAAGCTCATGTATTAGCAGAGCTTTGACATCTTCACTGTTGTGCATGTGATAAGTCAGCTTGCATTGTGTGGGCATCATGAAGTTGATTTACTTGAACTTGATGTGTGTGGAGCTATGATCTTGTTGGTTGCATTCAATCAGTTTGGCTTGTTAGACTAAATGTCTGTTGGCAGTGCAGCCAGAGCCGATAAAACTTGCAGAGTGCATGCCCCATTTGTAAAGGAATGAGAGTTTGAGGCAAAAAGCAATAAAGACTGAAAAGGTATGAAGTCAATCACAAATTAAATGGAGCCAAAAAGAGAAGGTGAAATTTGAATGTGAAGACAATCTCACTGCCCCAGATTGGCTAAATGCAGTTGTGGTTATAAATCAAGTGGCTGGTTTCATCATCCACATGAATATCAGTGAATTACAAAGGAGGTGATTTTCCATCTCATTTGTTGCACCATGTTTAACAACATGAATATTTGAAATTGTACAAACAAATGGCTGATGGGTTAAGCCAAAACATGGAGCTTTTTTATTTCAGTTTTGGAATGAGTTACAATAGATATTTTATACTAATTTGTGTCTTCTTCTAAAGAAGACTTTAATAATTAAATCATCTTTGTTCATTGTAAACCACTGTTAACAGTCTACCTAATGTATCATCTCATACCTTTTAGGAGAAACAAGCATGGTTGTGAGATGTGTCGCTGCATTAAGTGTCCTCCCTTTACGTGTGACAAGCAATGCAGCGATGGGTACAAGCAAAACAGGAAGGGCTGCAGTGTGTGCCTCTGCAAAGGTAAGTGTTCTGTCAATACATCATGTGATTTCAAACCAGATTTCCTTTTTGAGGGGGAGCTGTGCTCGTAAGTTTACATACCCTGACAGAATTTATGATTTCTTAACCATTTTTCAGAGAATATGAATGGCAACCGAAAAACTTTTCTTTCACTCATTGTTACTGGTTTGCTGAAGCCAGTCAGGAGACTGAGATTGCCACTTCAGAACCTTCACTTTATTTTGCCGTAGCCAATGACAGGTCGATTTGGCCTTGTGTTTAGTATCATTATTTCAGAATGTCCAAGTACGTCCCGTTCTGGGCTGAAGAGTGCAAATTTTCATTCACTATTTTTTGATAAAGTACTGCATTCATCTTGCCATCAATTCTGACCAAATATCCTGTGCCTTCATAGCTCACAAATCCCCAAAACATCAGCGATCCACCAACATGTTTCACAGCAGGAATTGTGTACCTTGCATCATAAGCCTTGTTGACTCCTCTCCAATTGTATCATTTATGGTTTTGGCCAAAAAGTTTAATTTTAGTCTCATCACTCCAAATGACTTTGTGCCAGAAGGTTTGAGGTTTGTCTCTGTGCTGTTTGACATATTGTAAGTGGGAAACTTTGTGGCATTTGTGTAGTAATGGTTTTCTTCTGGCAACTCGACTATGCAACCCATCTTTCTTCAAGTGCCTCTTTATTGTGCATTTTGAAACAGCCATATTAAAATCGTTCAGAGTCCTGTATTTCACCAGAAGTTTTTGTGGGAATTTTTTTGCATCCTGAACAATTTTACTGGCAGTTATGACTGAAATCTGTTTGTCTACCTGGCTGTACTTTAGTTTCAACAGAAACCAAATTTTTTCTCTTCTTAATTAGAGTTTGAACACTGCTGATTGGCATTGTCAATTCCATTGATATTATCTTTTATGACTTTTCTTTTTTATAGAGTTCAACTACTTTTATGACAATTATTTGGCTTTCCCCATGACTAAGAATCCAAAATACATCAGTGCAGCACTGGATAAAAGATGCAAGGGTCTGTCAGGGGTCCAGAAACTCATTGACCTTTTATACTCACCCAGTAATTACAAGCAAGCAGATCACAGTTGAGGATGGTTACATTTAATAGCCATCCAAACCTGTTTGTGTCAAGTTGAGTGAATGTTATGAGGCCAAATCGCTACGGCATGTAAACTTTTGATCAGGGTCATTTGGGTAGTTTATGTTGTCATTATGATTTTAAAAGAGTAAACACAGTTGTTTAACAATAAATGACTTCAGCCAAAAACTAACAATGAGTAAAAAAACTTTTTTTTTTAAATTCATATTCTCTGACAAATGGCCAAGAAATCATGAATTCTGTCAGGGTATGTAAACTGCACAACTGTGTACCCTCAAATGAACACCATCTTTGATTGTGTACATTAAATGAGCTGTAAAGGTATGTCTTTTTATAATTTTTTAGCTTAAAATATATATCATACAAAAATGAGTACACCCCTCACATTTTTGTAAATATTCAATTTAATCTTTTCATGGGTCAACACTGAAGATATGACCCCTTGATACAATGTAAAATAGTCAACATACAGCTTGTGTAAATTTGCTGTCCCCTCTAAATATCTCAACACACAGCCATTAATGTCTAAACCACTGGTAACAAAAGTGAACAGACCCCTAAGTGAAAATGTCCAAATTGTGCCCAATTAGCCATTTTCCCTCCCTGGTGTTGAGTGACTCGTTAGTATTACAAGGTCTCAGGTGTGAATGGGGAGCAGGTGTGTTTAATTTGGTGTTATCATTCTCACACACTCATACTGGTTACTAGAAGTTCAACATGGCACCTCATGGCAAAGAACTCTCTGAGGAGAGTTACATAAAGATGGCCTAGGCTATAAGAAGATTGCCAGCACCCTGAGCTGCATTTTGGTGGCCAAGACCATACAGCGGTGTATCAGGACACGTTCCACTCAGAACAGACCTCAACGTGGTTGACCAAAGAAGTGCATGTGCTTAGCATCATATCCAGGGGTTGCCTTTTGAGAATAGACATATGAATGCTGCCAGTACACTGACTGTTTTACATTATATCAAAATGTCATATTTTCAGTGTTGTCCCATGAAAAGTTGTAATGAAATAGTCACAAAAATTTGAGGGGTGTACTCACATTTGTGAGATACTGTAACTGCAACAAAAGAGGTTATGTTCCCTTTCAAAAGACATACCCTTAAGGGTTCCACCCTTAAGACAGATCTTTGAGTGTGTAGACACTCTGACATTATCATACCAACTTAAACTGATGTGAGTGTTATAGTGTAGAAATGATCAACATAAGTGTTTTTTTACTGAAATGGTTGGAAACTTTGCAACCTCTTTTAATGCCATGAACGCTGAGAAAATAATATCCATGCAGCCATGGAGCATCATATCAGTTATAATCAACTGTGGCATCCAAATGAGGAAAAATATCTACATTTTCCAAATAAATACTTCACAGTGTGCTAAACATAATGGTACTGTGAGCTTTAACCCATAGCCCATCTGGTCTGCAGTAATAAGTCACAGTGTCAAGCGAGCACGGCTCCTCCACCTCAGGAGGCTATGTGAAATGTAAGCTTTATACTACAGCAAAAGACATGAAAAGATGAATGTGTTTTGGAGGTACTTTATTTTAACACTGCACACACACAAACATAAAAGTTCCTCTGTTACAATGAAAAGGTCAGTTCTGAAGTGGTGGGTATTTGACCTAATGCTATCAAAGTGACTTTGTGTTTGTCCTGTAATCGCTTGAGAAATCCTTTAAACACGTTAGATTAGGATATATTTTTGGGCTTTCTTGGTCCATGGGGACATTATTGTGGACATGGGTGAAGCTATTCACATCTGAATAGGGTGACTGAAATATTAAAAGCAGATTTTTGTTTCTGTTAATAAATATAAAAGAACACATGTCCTGGCTTGGTACTTGTTGACTGGTTTACATGGCACAGATGTGCAAATAAATATGTTCTTCCCGTTAGAGTGTAACAAGACACGTTTATTAAGAATACAGCTCTATGCCCACCTAAAATGTGCGGGTAATTTTAGGCCAAAGGTAAAAGGGAAATGATTCAGTCAACTTTATTTGCAGGAATATTTATATTTATAGGAACTGTTACACCTGAACTCTGTTTTATTTGGTTTTATTTTCCTTTATTCTTAATGGATTAGGGATAACATTTCCTCTCTTGAATGTACACCCCTGAAAGTCAGGGGTTTAAGATACAGACGGATGATCCAACACTTTGAGAACACTTAGAAGACTAAAAGCTGTGTGTGTGTGTGTGTGTGTGTGTGTGTGTGTGTGTGTGTGTGTGTGTGTGTGTGTGTGTGTGTGTGTGT
>JBBIGC010000001.1:40427224-40444283 GCA_037576955.1 Lepidarchus adonis
TGTGTGTGTGTGTGTGTGTGTGTGTGTGTGTGTGTGTGTGTGTGTGTGTGTGTGTGTGTGTGTGTGTGTGTTCATCCTTTTCAGAGAGCGAGCATGCTGCTAGCACTACCACTCCTCCCCCATTGCCAAGCTACTGCCTGACCACGAATGGCCAGCGTTTTGAGGAGGGTGAAAGTTGGCACGATGGCTGCAGAGACTGCTATTGCCATGCAGGCCATGAGATGTGTGTGCTCATATCTTGCCCTGTCCCCACCTGCACACAGCCTGTGCTAAAGCCACACCAGTGTTGTCCTACCTGTGAAGGTAAGTACAAATCAAGGCTAGGCAGTGCTTAATGTCTACAACTGAATTATCAGAATTTGTGGGTTTCAGCTTCAAGTTACTAAAACAAATTTTTTTTAAGAAACTAATGGTGGATCAGAAATATAAAGGCAACGGTTTTCATTACAATACTTCAATACATTTCCACAATAACAATATGTTGTAACAATATGTTGGAACAGAAAAATCGGTCCTGGTTTGCCACATTAAAATATATATATAAATTTTAAAAGAATGAAATCAAATGATTTTTTGGCTGGACTACAATGGCAAAACAAGACTAATTATGTTCTATTTTTATGTTTAAATGAAACAAGCAGTTGGTCAGTGTTCATTAAGTACTGATGATACCCATAATGTTCAGAAAAGTAATCAATCATAATGATAAATACCATCATATTGCCCAACTCTAGTTGGAACGCTGCGTTAGCACAATCATATAAAATGCATATGCACACTACAAGCAGTTCATAGCCAATTAGTTTTGTAGTATTCATAAGAGGTCGTTAGCAAGTGCAAAATCATCCTAGAAGTACCACGAGCAGGTAAAACATCACCATCCAGGTTGCTCACAATTTGCTTTTTTTAAAGCGAGAACAAATAAATAAATAATAGTCTGATGCGAGAAAGGACTGGTAGAAAAAGTATGTTGTTTGTAAAGTATAGGCTACTTTCACGTCTATGTAAAAGGAAGTAACTTGCAAAAGAAGGACCTTCATTCTTGATCTCCTGTCATCCCAGTGTTTGTTAACAAAGGCCACTATACATCTGATAATTAATATTTGATACTGTATTAATCCCTGAGTGGAAATTCATCTCTGCATTTTACCCATTCAAGGCAGTGAGAACGCACACCCAGCCTGTTGAGCAATAGGGGTTAGGTGCCTTGCTCAATGGCACTTCAGCCTGCTGGCTAGTTCCGAGAATTGAACCCGACATGACCCTTGGGTCATAAACCACTTTTCAGGCCACACCTGCCACTCGTGTATATATTTTTACTTCTGTTGGTTGGTGCGAAATGTGGTTTGAGAACCACATTTTCATGGGTTGTTTAAAATAAATGTTTTGTCAAATGGAGTAACACATGAATGAATCTCTCATTAATATGGATGCCATGATAGGATTTATTGGCATACTACAGTCAATGGAGCACATTTTGAGATCAATACGTTCTATTTCTATGGTGGTTAAAAAAACACAAAAAAACATCAGTCATACTTAGCTAAATGAGGGGAAAGGGATGAAATAAACACCAAAACAAATCAAACCTGTAAAAAGGCCTTTACCTAAAATTAACTTGGCCAAAATGTTTTCCTCAAAAATATCCATAGTTTAAAAAAAATGTCAATGCACCCAGAAATGGATTTCGCAGTTAATATAATTTATTACCATGGTAGTGACTAGCCCCATAATAGCCCTCCCTTGTTAATAATATGGCTCTGATTAATTATCCCTTTAACTCCAATTTTTTTGATGCAGATGAGCTGGGCAGTGGCCAGCCAGAGGGACTGGACATGGTGGTGTGCCGTGCCCCTGGAGGGGATCTTTACGTGGAGGGTGAGACGTGGAATCTGGATGAATGTTCCCACTGTACTTGCAGACAGGGCCGGGTGCTGTGCGACACAGAAGTATGTCCGCCTACCCTGTGTCAGGCACCAAACAGGAACAAGGACACCTGCTGCTACATCTGCCCAGGTATCTGACCACAGAGTGTAATCCAAGGTGATATCCAAGTTTTTTTTTATTGCTTAGTGAGGTATAAGCTTACTTTATTTGTCAGCTACACTGGCCTCATAGATCCAGTGCAAAACAATAGAAAAGTAAATGGAACACACAGTGAAGGAAATAATTATTTGACCCCTCACTGATTTTGTAAGTTTGCCCACTGACAAAGAAATGAACAGTCTATAATGTTATTAGTAGGTTTATTTTAACAGTGAGAGATAGAATATTAAAGAAAATTACATTATACAAAATATATATAATTGATTTGCATTTCATGCATAAGTATTTGATCCCCTAGCAACCATTAAGAGTTCTGGCTCCCACAGACTGGTTAGATTCTCCTAATTTCAACTCATCCTTCACACTCACCTGTCTCAACTGGTCACCTGTATAAAAGACACAGACTCAATCAGATTCCAAACTCTGCAGCATGGGCAAGGATGTCAGGAACAAGGCTGTAGTCCTGCACAAGGCTGGAATAGACTATAAAACCATAAGCAAGAAGCTGGTGAGGAGGAGACAACTGTCGAAAATGGAAGAAACACAAAATGACCATCAATCGACCTCAGTCTGGGGCTCCACGCAAGATATCACCCCAGGGGTTGAGGATAAACATGGGAAAAGTGAGAAATTAGCCTAGAACCACTGTACATGGAAGGAGCTTGTCAATGATCTCAAGGCAGCTAGGACCACGGCCACCAAGAAAACCGTTGGTAACACACTACACCATAATGGATTAAAATCCTGCAGTGCCCGCGAAGTCACCCTGCTCAGGAAGGCACATGTGAACGCCCATTTGAAGTTTGCCCATAGAACCCCTGAATGATTCAGAAAGTGCTTGGGAGAAGGTTCTGTAGTCAGAAGAGACCAAAATCGAGCTCTTTGGCCTCAACTCAACTCACCATGCTGACTATGACCCCAAGAACACCATCCCCACTCTCAAGCATGGTGGGGGAAACATTATGCTTTGGGGGTGTTTCTTTGCTAAGGGATTGGGACAACTTCACCACATCAACAGGAAGAGTGACAACCTCCTTCCCTCTGCCAGGACACTAAAAATGGGCAGCGGATGGGCGAAAATGACCCCAATCATACAGCCATGGTAATAAAGAAGCGGCTCAAGAAGAAGTGCATTAAGGTCATGGAGTGGCTTAGCAAGTCTGGACCTTAATCAGGGAGCTGAAGCTTCGAGTTGCCAAGCGACAGCCTTGAAACCTTAATGATTTAGAGCTGATCTGCTAAGAGTGGACGCAAATTCCTCCTGTTATGTGCGCAAACCTGGTCTTCAGCTACAAGAAATGTCTGACCTCTGCTTGCTAACAAGGGTTTGTTTTTTTATATAATGTGATTTTCTTTTTGATATTCTCTCTCTCACTGTTAAAATAAACTTACAAATAAAATTCATTTCGTTGTCAGCAGGCAAACTTACATCAGTGAGGGGTCAAATAGTTATTTCCTCCACTGCATCTCAGCTTAGTGGGAGTAAGGAGGAAACTTACAAAAACACTCTCCGTTTAATACTACTAAACGTCACACATGGTCCATCTGATAGACAGGTCTGTGTATCAAAATTTCCACACAAATATAGTTCCAGGGAAATGATTACTACTGGGTTTTTGAAATTTGATACTGAAGGACCTGGAATGTTTTACTACTAAGTAGTTATTCTTATCAGAATCAGCGAGTCAATAAACATGCTTGTTCTTAAAGCTAATTAAGGCAGCAAACTGACTGCCTTAATGACATTCACTAATAAATACTATATATTAAAAAAAAACAAAGAAAAACATTCAAAAACACCCAGCCTCCAAACTTTGGTTTCACTAGCATGTGTTTTTGCAGATTGTCAGATGGGTCAAAGTGAAAGCTTTGAGTGGGGTCACTTTACTATCTGTCCCAGACCAATAAACCATCCAGAGCAAACTGGCTTTACATGCCCACCCCAGGCCAAGAAATACTTGCCTTTTTTTCCTGACAACGTCTTTGTACTATGCTTTAGACAGCCAGTCATGCATGCATGAAACACCCTTTATGAAATAAACACCACCTCTGATGTCCCTTTATCGCCAACCTTAAATCAGACTCACATGATTGCCTGAGAAACTCTTGGCTCTCCCCACTAACTGCCCATCAGGCTTATCGACCCATCTTGCAGCTAAATGTATACTGTCAAATTCAGCACTTTGATGAATGATGGGGCCTTCATTGCAGGAAACGTGGGAAAAGCTCAAAGTCAAATGACAGTTCCAGCAATCCGTATGGAAAATGTAACTGGTGTTGTGCACAGTGCTTTGGTTGCACGGCTGCAACTGAACCATAAGTCTGTGGAATTTACACAGATCTGAGGCTGTGCACATGTCTTAGGAAGTATGACTGATATGGTCACTTTCCTAACAGATCTCATCTGCAAACCTCAATGCTTGTTATAAGGGCTGTGGTTTTATCAGGAACTTCAAAACCTGGCACAGGAGATCCTCTGTTAACCTTGTCTGTGTTGTGCATTTCTGTACTTCAGAGGATGCACACAGTTCCCTGCTTCCTGTCAACAGCAGTCAGAGAGAGTACTGTGTCTCTAGTGATGGAGATGTCCTATTGGCTGGTGAATCATGGAAGCCCAATGCCTGTACCAGTTGTATTTGCAACAACGGGACAGTTCAGTGTTTCTCCCAGCGATGCCCAGCTGCCAAATGCAGAGTTCCAGTTCTGCGCAAGGGCCAGTGCTGCCCTCACTGTCTGGGTAAGCCCCCACTTACTTGGTCCTTGAAGGTGTTATTTAGCTGATTAGCAACTGTGTAATGTGTAGGACAAGGCTATTCCATGTCCAGGGAACTAAACAACTGTGTTAAAAGAACAGAAATGAAAAATTAGCAATGCAATGATGAATTTTATGTTATCACAAGCTTGTGGCACTCATGAAATACCACTCGAGTTACCTCAGGTGACAGTTGTGGGTTTTTTTGAGAATTCATTCAAGTATGTGCATGCCTGTGCTAACACCATTAACTGAGCTAAAATGGGAATAGATCCCCATGAAAATAACACTCATTATCCACTGGTAAATTTACCATAACTTGATCTTAATGTATTGTACCACCACTGTCAGTGAACTACAGTATTGTATTATTTTATGTGAAAAAATTATACTTCAACCCAAGCCATCAATTTACAATAACTGGAACCAACTGAAATAGCTAGTATTCTTTGTTTTTTTTAATAATATTTGTATTCAGATTATGTGGCACTCACAGTGTGAACAGTGATTTTTTTCTCTGCTTTTAACCCATCAATGGCACCTGTGAACAAACACCAGGATCAAGTGCAATGGGCTGCACCCAGGGAACTGTTTACCCACTGCTCCCATATTTTCTGTGCTAGTGCCTGGGATTGAACCAACAACTCTCTAGTCACCCTCTTCTCTATTAGACCATGAACATGAATTCCTGAAAAGATGGTGGATTTGACACCACTGCGTGATGGGAATATATATATATATATATATATATATATATATATAATATGACAAGACACATTGCACTAAAGCCTTGCTATTCTCCATAGAACTGCACATGATGAAACAAAAGTCCCTTCACAACATTCCATATAATATAAGCCTTGTTCTGGCATTCCCCCGACATCAGTATATTCACAGGTCTTTCCTGTCCACAGTTGAAAGGGTCCGACATTCTGACTACAGGGAAAAGAAGCAAATCACTCAGATTTTGCTTTAGAGGAAAGAAAATGGTTAAATGCATTTTTATATATAAAGCAGTTTCATCTTCAGCTGTATGTTTGTTTTGGACACAGCAAATGTACACTTTCTCATCAGAAAGTTGCCCTCTACAGCGGAATACTCATCCCCATGTTTATATGAAGAAACCACAACACCCTGATTAACCACAATGCTCTGAATTCCGTCTAGTGATAGGACTGGAACTCAGTCACATTCTTGTTTCATAATTAAAGAGGTCTTTCTTGTTTCTCTGTTCCACAGAGGTCACAACAACTTCAGCGCCTATGATTATTTCAACTACAACAACCAAACCTGAAGGCAGCACCATAACCCACACTGCTGAAAGTGGGATGGATTGGATCACTAAGCACACTGTGCCACCCATTGTTGGAATCACAGGTAGCGTCCAACTACATCACCACCTATAATGATGCCAACTGAGTAGCTCAATCCAGAATTACGTTTCAGTCTTAAAGAAACATTTATTACACCACAAGTCATCCCATTACTGACAGTGCATCCTAGAGCTAAGTACTATAGTGTTCACATATGATGTGGAGTGGAGCAGACTAAAAATAGGATGACTATAAACTTACCCATGCTGAATGAGCAGGCAGCTATGAGGTTTAAGATGACTGTAGGTAAGAAATGTTTACAATGAAATCCAGATCAGCCTGTAACAGACTGCAGATCCACCATGCTAGTATAGGGACAAATGTTCAGAGTGATAGGAGAGCCAAGCTGTATTCATTTCAATTGATTAGGGAGTGTGTACATTCCAGAATGGGCATAACATTTCAAAATTCTCCTCTTCAAGATACTCGTGGGCTGAACGAGGTAGTCCCAAGCCAGACAGAAATGTCCCTCATCTACCAATCTGCAGCATGGATTTTGGCTGGTCTCCTCTTGGCCATAGTCATTTTCCTCATTGTGGCCATTCTTGTTAACAAAAAGAAGAAGTGGGTTCAGATGTCCTGCTACAGTGCACCTAAGAAGGTGAGATCTTTCTGTAGCACTTTGTTTAGCATTTGTGTTGACATAACTTTCAAGTACCATTAGCCTAGTAACAATTAAAGTTCTATTAAATCGAGCTTTAAGGGCTTTTGTTGATTATGCATGTCTTTCAATAAGTGTTAAGAGATTATTTAATTTGTCCCCCAGTGTCTATGTGGGGAGAGCCTTAACAGAAAACAATACTGCAGCAAGATTGTCATTGGATTTTTGCATCAGTCTCCCACAAAAACATAAGAGTGTCATGGGAAATGTAATACATTTATTTTAGAATATCCTATTACAGCAGAACATTCAACACACACTGCAAGCAAGACCTGATGAGCCTTGAGTGCCAATGAGTCAAAAAGCTGGCAGGTCTTTCCCCCTGACCTGAAAGAAAACAATGATCCTTTAATTAAGTGCTTTGGAATCTTTCCTGTTTCCCCTTCCTAGACCGTGATCCTGAAGAAGCATGTTGTGTACATGGAGCCTTCCAAGGAGAACAAGTTCCAGAGCGTGAAGAACGACTGTGGCATGACCTTCTCCCCAGACGTGAGCTCGCCCTGCGGGGAGCGGATCAGCATCCCGCGGGCCAAGCTCAGCAATGGACATGCGAGGCTCCAGCACTAATGCTGCTGAGGTCATCTGGCATGACTACAGGATGTTTCCTTTCATCTCCCCTCCACTTCACCCACATCCATGCAGCTCAAGAGGAAAAACTCTCACCACATGCTGAGGATTCATTTGCCTGCCATTGATTCACACAAAGCTCTGGGTTTCTCATGGAGGAAAGAAGAATTGTGAAATTTTTGACGTCTTTGTTTTATTGCCTTGCTTTTATTTTTTGTCTCTTGTACCATTTTTGGAGCTTTAAAGTCTCTCTGTTGCTGTCTCAGGAGCAATGAAGAGGGGAAACTACTTTCTTGGACATGGATGTTCCATCTATGACATTAGTTTGTGCTGGAGAGATGGCATAAAGCTTATGGGCCATTGACTGAACACTTTCAGATTACTGCCTCCTTAAACACCATGATATTCTTTTCCTCGCTCAGGCAGTCTGTTTGCTTACACTTGGCCTGCTGTCCTTTCAGAGTGAAAAAGGGTAGCTACTTGCCTGGATTTTTTCCCTTGGACTTTGGCAAGAAGAAAACTAATCAGACCCTGCTATGATGGAATTATATATTGAACTGAGACAAACAGCAGAGTCTTGTTCCTTGCAAAAGGAGGAAAAAGACTCCTAAACACCAGTTTACATTTGATAAGTGTTCTACTTCTACCTGCATTTTAATGTAGACCTAGTCAATAATATGCTTTCTGTAATGGCTCCTTCTCAAGTGGTAAGTTAGTGCAAATAAGAAGAATGAAACTAAAAGTGAAACAGTAAACATGGCTGAGAAAAACAAAACTTAGTCATGAAAAACTGATTATAAAGGTACATCTACTTTTGGTAAAGAAAGTTCTGCAGATGTTTTTAACACACATACACAAAATGAAAAGGGCTGCATAATCCAACTAACAAACTGACAATGATGAGCTTCAGAGAGAACTAGCTTTAACCAGCATCTCAGCTCTGTGTGAGGCCAAAACCCCTCAAAGGCTGGTTTAAACAAAACAATTGAGTAGATGCATTGAGTTTACAAGATGATCATGTTAAAATTACATCCTGCTGTAATTATTGCCTTTAACTTTGATAATTTAAGTTGGCTAAAAGCCAACTCCACAGAATGATTATTCATAAGATTCACACAGGACACAGGTGGCTTATTACAACACATTTTTTAGGATTGTGTACAACTGTAAATATTCCTGAAAAAGGCCTTGTGTGGACAGAGATTGCATATAGTTTCATTAAGATAGTAAACAGCCAGATTAGACATTACTTTTCATTTTGAGTCTCTTTGCCATTAAAAAAATCTGGACCCTACGAGTGTTGCACAACAGAAATTGTTGATCATTTTTGTTTGCCTCAGTGCTGCCACAGGGACAACAAGCCTGACTTTGACATGACTTTAAACCACAGCTGGTGACTTAACGTATGAAGAAGTCATTTGCAGTTCGTTTTCCTAAATGTAAAAAGATAGATAAACCATAGATGAAGAGTACATTATTTATTTTTTCACATAGTTTATTTATTAATACTAAACTAGTTTGAGTAATGGAGGTTTGTGTCATTTGGATGTTGACAGAAACCTTAGTAGCCAAAGCTGCTGTACCATTTAAATAAAAAAAACAAAAAAACAAAAAAAATCCCATTTCAATCTACTTTTTTTAGCTTATTTATTTTTTACTTTTTTGCAACCTGTAAATACATATTTCATAGATGTTTTAATGCAACATTTACACATAAAAAATAAAATATATTGTGTGATCACCGCCTCAAGTGTTCTGCTTTTTAAATTGTACTTTTTATCCAATCGTATTTGTACTCTTAATAAGACCCCTTATTGAAACATCCTGAGGTCTAATCTCAAGACACTGATTTGCAGACTGGTTTTCTCAGTAATGAGAAATTAACAGCTGGCAGTAGGGCTGTCTGGATGATGAAGCAATCAGCATTAACAGTATTTCTGAGACAGAAGAAAAGCACAAACAGAACAAACATTGGAATGAGGGTCAAAGAAATTTAATACAGCTTCCAGAGGCATGAAATTTGGATTTGTGCAGTGCAGCATTACATTCCACAAATTTTGTCCTAGTTGCACTCAATGAGGGCAGCTTATTTGGTAAGGAAAAATATATGATTTAATGTATATTTTTCAGCACTTATAATACATTGCCAATGAATAACACTACTTTTTTTTATGAAAAAACAAAGGTTGACAAAATATCACTATGCTAAGAGTGCATATTTAGCAACTACATTATTCAAAGTTTTAAAGTTTGTAAGTATTGGGCTCAAGTCTTAAAACTCAATGATCCATTTGTACCTTTGGCATCCACTTTTGTATAGAATTTTTTTTCCAGAAGCTGTAAATCTTCAACATACTTAACTCAATCCTTCAGGGAGGGAAAGGAGAACTTTTGATCTGTTATGGGAAAATGACATCAGCTCTAGAAAAGAATCTTGTAGTAGTCATCTCTGTAACTGTATAAGACCACCACTGCAACCCTATGAAAGAAAATAGATTTTTAAATCATGCTGAAATAATGCAAACTTGTAAAGCATTCATTTGTTTAAAAAATATCTGCCCTATAGTATTTCCATTGTTCTTTCTGAAGCTAATTTGCAACTTAAACATGACCCCCCCAATGCTAGCATGCACAAGCAAACAAAAGAAAATTAGAAACAACTGTTCTGGCTAACCTACAAACACTCCTGTTGGTGCCAAAAGCAGTTGTATTTGTACTACTTTCTACTAATACTGTCTTTTTTATTTTTAAAAAGGCTTAATTAGCAAACGCTTAGCAAACATTATGCTTAAGAGTTTAAGTGCTTTCTTGATTAGACTTACTACTTACAAGATCTTAATTTGTAGTGTGATTTTTGTTCTTTTTTTAATTAAAGGAAGGCATAAAAAGCATTTTAAAAGGCATCCATATTTTATTCTCACAATCTTAAACAGAATACCCGTTTCCTAATTACACACAACTGTAAGCATGTTTGTTATTGCAATTAAAATGCATTTAGTATGTAGCAACAATCAATAACCTGCAGTGTGGCATTAGCATATTAAACTAAAATCTGCTGTAATGTAAAGCATGCATAGCCTTGGTAGGTAATATAGACCTAAATCAGTGTTTTTTTAGGCTGAATATACACAATATATCATTTGCATTTTCTACAAACTGGGTTAAATGTTCAGTTGCCAAAGTCACATATGAGAGTCACAGGTTTTTTTAACACAAACCCTAATTTCCAGAAAAGATTGAATTTTTTTCAATGCAATAAAAACAAAAATGTGGGACCTGCAAAACAATCAAAAAAGCTGGAACAGAGGTATATATTTTTTAAACCACCTTTTCTTGGGACAGAGAAGACAAATAGTTGCAGAATGCAGAATGTTTCCCATCACAGTCCCCTGATTTGAACACCATTGAAAAGTTTTGGGTAGATCTTAAAAGAGCTGTGCATGCAAGACGACCAAAGAATATTACAGAACTAGAACTTTTTGCAAGGAAGAATGGGATAAAATTTCAAGTACAAGAACTGAAAGACCTTTAGCTCTAAAAAGTGTTTGCAAGCTGTGAAATCTGCCAGAGGAGGCGTTACTAAGTACTGATTATGTAGGGTGCCCAAACTTTTGCACAGTACCACAATAATGTTTTGGTTTTTTTGTTTGATTTGTTCAATTTATGCCATTAAAAGTAACTATGCATCAATGTTATATTGTTCATTTTTCCATGTCCTAGAGTGACTGTATTTACATCTTTTCAATTAAAAAATGACCAAAATATGTTATTTATCAAGGGGTTCCCAAAGTTTTGCATAACACCGTATATCAAAACCCACAGGTAAAAGAAAAACCTTGGACTTCCTCATTACTGCCCCCAAATGTAGACACATAGTATTACAGTCATGGCTGCAGGTCGTCATTTAACAGAGGTTAAACAAATGCAAACTTAATATCATACTGAAGTCCTCAAACTGCTGAAAGATACACTGCTCAAAAAAAATAAAAGGAACACTTAGTCAACACAATGTAACTCTAAGTCAGTCACACTTGTGTGAAATCAAACTGTCCACTTGGGAAGCAACGCTGACTGACAATCAGTTTCACATGTTGTGCAAATGGAATAGACAACAGGTGGAAATTATAGACAATTAGCAACACATCCCCAATAAAGGAGGTTCTGCAGGTGGTGACCACAGACTTCTCAGTTCTTCTGTTTTCAGGTTGATGTTTTGGTCACTTTTGAATGCTGGCGGTGCTTTCACTCTAGTGGTAGCAGGAGACAGAGTCTACAACCCACACAAGTGGCTCAGTGCAGTTCATCCAGGATGGCACATCAATGTGAGCTGTGGCAAGAAAGTTTGCTGTGTCTGTCTGCGTAGTGTCTAGAGCATGAAGGAGATCAGGGAAGTACATCAGGAGACATGGAAGAAGCCGTAGGAGGGCAACAACATAGCAGCAGGACCGCTACCTCCGCCTTTGTGCAAGGTGGAGCAGGAGGAGCACTGCCAGAGTCCTGCAAAATGACCTCCAGCGTGCCACAAATGTGCATGTGTCTGCTCAAACAGTCAGAAACACTCCGTGAGGGTGGTGTGAAGGCCCGACGTCCACAGGAGGGGGTTGTGCTTACAGCCCAACACCATGCAAGATGTTTGGCATTTGCCAGAGAACACCAAGATTGGCAAATTTGCAACTGGCACCCGGTGCTCTTCAGAGATGAAAGCAGGTTCACACTGAGCACATGTGGAGATGCCGTGGAGAACGTTCTGCTGCCTGCAACATCCTCCAGCATGACCGGTTTGGCAGTGGGTCAGTAATGGTGTGGGATGGCATTTCTTTGGGGGCTGCACAGCCCTTCATGTGCTCGCCAAAGGTAGCCTGACTGCCATTAGGTACCGAAATGAGATCCTCAGATCCCTTGTGAGACCATATGCTGGTGCGGTTGGCCCTGGGTTCCTCCTAATGAAAGACAATGCTAGACCTTATGTGGCTGGAGTGTGTCATCTTCTGTTTCTGCAAGACGAAAGCATTGGTGCTATGGACTGTTCCGCCTGTTCCCCAGACCTGAATCCAATTGAGCACATCTGGGACATCATGTCTCGCTCCATCCACCAATGCCACATTGCACCACAGACTGTCCAGGAGTTGGCGGATGCTTTAGTCAAGGTCTGGGAGGAGATCCCTTAGAAGACCACCCACCACACTAATCAGGAGCCCAGACATTGTAGGGAGATCATACAGGTACATGGAGTCCACACACAATACTGAGCCTCATTCTGACTTGTTTTAAAGACATTAAATCAAAGTTGGATCAGCCTGTGGTGTGTTTTTTTCACTTTAATTTTGGGTGTGACTCCAAATCCAGACCTCCATGGGTTTATAATTTTGATTTCCATGTGTGTATAACAATAAGTGTATAACAATATTCTACCAGACACACTGGCTGTGCTGGGAGGGACTTTCCTTTTCTGTGGCGCATTCGTCTCATTATCAGCAATTGGGATGTTTCTATTACATGATAAATTATCCTGACGTTGAGAAAGTCTTTGCAGATGAATATTTTAAGAGGTTAAAATATCAACAGTACATGATTTGCAAATGGCCATCAGTGGGTCTTTGTCTGGTACTACACCTATACGACAGACATGCCAAAGCATGGTTGTCACACCATATGCATGCCGAGGTGTGCTGGTCATGGTTTTTGCTTGCATTTTCACAACAACCTGTTTCTGTCTTGTTTAAAAGTCTTTCCAATGCATTTTGGCCATTTCTGGTGGTTGAATGTCTGGTGCATGGTCAGGTTTGCCCACAAAGGATTTTGTGACCCACTCCAAGACTACTAAACACATACCTTTTAATGATTTTAAAACGGTGGATTTCTTCACAGATTGACTTCAAGTAACGTTGTTTAGGCAGTCGGGACAGCAAGTGTTTGACGCTCATGTTGAACTGCTCTTCTCCATCAAACTGAATGGGTGAGAAAAGCAGAGATGACAAGTTTTGGACTTGGCTAAGGCCACCAGCAGACTATATAACAGAACAGCATTTCATGATCTACAACGTTTTGCCTTACTCTAACAAAAAAAACTTACTTGCTGCCAAAAGATGTATGAATGAAATGTTAACAGTTCAAATTATTATACCCTTATAACGATTATACTATTAAACCTGCCGAGCAGTACTTGCCACCAAACAGTTCTTAACATGGTGCATTGTGTTTTGGCACCTTTCAGCCATATATAGGATTCACTTATTGTGCAACAGGAGCTCTTCTGTGGGATTGGAACTGACAGGTTGGTGTTCACTCTTAGGGAGCCCATGACGCTGTTGTTGGTTCAGTGGTTGGCCTTTCTTGTATTGCTATAGGTAGGTACTAATCACTAAATGAAATGAACACCCAACAAGATCTGTTGTTTTGGAGATTCTCTGACCTGTCTCATCTAGTCTTTAAAATGTGCACTGGTCAAAGTCATTCAGTCTTTGTGTTTACAGATTTTTACAGCTAACACCACAACATCTTCAAAACTGACTCTTCACTTGCTGCCTAATATATCCCACCCCTAGACAGATGGAAAAGTAAAGAGATAACCTGATAATGTTATTCAATTCTCCTGTCAGTGGCTTTAATGTTGCTACTGACTGGAGCATAGCTACAGTGCCTTTCATGCTTGGGACAATTAGCTTCCGGTGTTTGTGATTGCTCAGGTGTGTTTCACTGCGTCACTAGTGCAGGGGATAAGATACCTAAACTTGCTTTTTTCATTTGGACTCTGCATTTTGTGGTTTGTGTCTTGCAGTGGTGCCTCTTTATTTCTGTTCATAATTCTTCTGCAGATAGTAGTCTCTGACAAAGAATAAAACCATTTGAGATGTTGGTCAAACCTTAGTATTACCAATAATCAACAGTCTGCAATATTATTAAGAAGGAAGAATGCACTGGTGAGCTCTGTAATCACAAAGGGACCAGAAAGCCAAGGGAGACCTCCACAGCTAATGACAAAAGAATCTTCACTTTAGTAAAGAAAAGTTCTCAAACTCTTGTCCAACCATTCAGAAACAAGTCCAAAAAGGTCTTCAGGAGGCAGATGTGTCTGTCAGAGACTACAATCTTCAGAAGACTTCTTGAACAGAAATACAGAGGCTACACTACAAGACATAAACCACAAAAACAAGACGACCAGATTACAGCTTGCGAAAAAAGTACTAACAGAGCATGCAAAATTCAGGAAAAATGTGTTATGGACCGATGAGACCAAGATTAATCTTAATCAGAGTGATGGCAAGAGGAAAGTGTGGAGACAAAAAGGAACGACCTAAGATCCAAGGTATATCAGCTCATCTGTTAAACATGGTGGCACATTTTTCTTCATTAATGTAACTGCTGATTGCAATTTTACAATGAATTCTAAGGTGTATAGAAACTTCTAGTAAATGCCTCCAAACTCTTTGGACAACACTTCATTTTGCAACAAGATAATGATCACTAACATGCTGCTAAACGACAATAGAGTTTCTTAAAGCAAAAAAAAGGGAATATTCTTGAATGGCCAGGCCAATCACCTAATTTAAATCCAATTGAGCATACCTTCTATATGCTGAAGAAGGAACTTAAAAGGAACAATCCCCCAGAACAAGCAGGGGTTTAATGTGGCTGTAGTAGAGGCTTAACAGAGCATCACCAGAGAAGATAATCAGCACCTGGTGATGTCTATGATTTGCACACTTAATAATAATAATAATAATAATAATAATAATAATAAGAAGAAGAAGAAGAAGAAGAATTTATATAGCGCCTTTCACAAACTCAAGGTCACTTTACAATGCAAAAAATAAATCAAAACCAAAAATAAAATTGACTTCAAGCAGTCATCACATACAAGGGATTTGAAACTAACTACTAAACATGACAGCTTTAATATATCTACCATCACTTTGTCCCAAACATTATGGTGGGCTGGTGTGAAAAGTGTTTTCTACATGGTGCAACTTTAATGTAAGCAAATACTTTAAAAGTGAAGTCTGGAATGTGCACATGAATCACTTCTGAGTTGTTTGATTAAAAAGTTTACACTGAGGAGCAAAGCAACAAAGAAAATATAAATGTATATTTTACATAATTTTAAAATACTGACTATGGGAGACCTGAGCTGAGAAGAAATATTCACATTAAGGCCTCACTCACTAAAGTAAAGGTTTGAGCATTGTGTATTGTTTATTGCCTCAAACCCATGGACAGTGTTTCTTTTCACACTTCCCGAGGCCCCGCTGCAATGTCTGTGGACAAATCGTCCATTCATTCCTGTAGTGCAGTACGCCAACCTGCGTCAGCTACATTTCTCATCTGGGTTTAGATTTCTTCACACCGTATAAATTGTTTTTCTCTTATTCATACAAAGGCCGGGGAATTATATTCCACCACCCAGTGCTGGAAGCCAGACAAACTGTTCTTCCTACTCATCAAGTGGTGCAGTCATTTTTGTTGGTGAGAACAAGATGGAAATGGTTGGAGGAGAGGCTGTTCCTCACAATAAGAAGGTGGAAGAATTTCCTTCATACTTCAGCAGACAAACTGCACCAGACAGGATCCCCTCCCCCTCTCTTTTTTTCCTGTTTGTGTCTCTAAAGGTTTTCTGTCCCTGCCAGTCTACCAATGGAATGCGATTTATTAACTTGCAATAATGGCAACAAACCTCCAAGGACAGGAAGTTGATGAGGGTTTCCTTGGGCAAGTCAACCTGGGAGTGGAAGGAAACAAGGTTACTTTCACAGACACAATGGGTTTTTTTATCTCAGAAGCACTGTGTACACAACAGACACAATATAAACAATATGTACCATTCCACAGGAAACAAAGTGTGTCTTTGCATCACTCTGCTGGGTTAACAATTACAACAGGCCAGACAATTTCCAATGACCACACATACAAGACTACAAAAAGTCTGATGATTAAGTTTGTTTCTGACAATCCACAATGTGTTACTTGTAAAGCAAATAGCTCACACAATTATTTTGCTTTAACAAAATCTTCCAGACATAACTCATTACTGGGGTTTCCGAATCTTACATTTTTGCTCCAATTGCATCAAACTGTTCACCAAATTGAGCCATTCTGATGAACCACCGTTGGTTAAGAAAAAAAAAGTTATTTCCTTAATTCCCAAACAAAAGTGCTAAAATAACCAAAACTGAACTGATCCTGGAAATCACTAGTGTATGAAAACACTCGTTTAAAAATAGGGGTGGGCAATATGAAAAAAATACATAATCAAAACTTGTGCATGAATATTTAAGTAGTAGCAGACAAAAAAGACATTTGAAGAAAAAAAAAACATACTATGCAACACTGAGTATAGGGATTTTCACAAACTTTGAGGAACTACTATGAAAACCATACACATTTTACTCTACATTGTTGTTAGTTAGATTTACAGCCTTACATTACATGCACAATCAAAGTCAAAACTGAATGTCAGGATGTGTAGGGGTTTGCAGAAACACAGTTCACATTTCACAGTTTGTTTTTTGTTTTTTTTTTACAATATCATACAGAATATTTGCTGCTTTTAAGGAGTTAACTATTGTGATGTAAGGTGAATCACACAACCAGTTCACGTGTCGAACAGGTTTGCTCTCCTTAGTGAAGCACCCGCTGAGAGACCTGAAAGAGCTCTGGTTATTG
>JBBIGC010000001.1:40452555-40465790 GCA_037576955.1 Lepidarchus adonis
AGGAGGATGAGACTGAGGCAGTGGAGGCCTAGTGGTTAGGACCCTGGGATCAGAGGTCCCAGCCCAGGCACCACTGAAATACCATTGAGCAAGATACTGCCCCTTCTATACTGCGCCCTGGGCATTGTTGATAGCTGATGGGTAAAATGTAGAGGTCAAATTTCATTGTGGTGCACTTTGTGTGTGATTGATTGTGTTCACAATGATAAAGTCACTTTCAGCATTTAATTCCCTGATAGTTGAACCTCAGATTCAAGGTGAACAAAGCAGTTTTTATCCTGGTTTTATACCCGTACAAGGATGCTGGAGGGGTGTGGGCATTTACATGCCTGTCTACATGTGCTTTGTGGATCTGCAGAAGGCTTACAACTGTGTTCCTTCTGGTGTTTTGTGGGGGGTGCTTCCAGAGTATGGGATTTGTGGCCCACTGTTGTGGGCTTTTCAGTCACTATATGAATGGAACAGAAGCTTGATCCACATTGTCACATTGCCCTTTGTCATTAGTCCTGTTCATAATATTTATGGACAGGATTTCTAGGTGCCTGTATGTTGTCCAGGTCAGTGGCTTTGGGATCATGTCTTTGCTTTTTGTGGATGATGTGATTCTGTTGGCCTCATCAGCCAGGGACCTCCAGTGTGCTCTGGAGTGATTCATACCTCAGTGTGTCGTGACAGGGATGAAGATTCTGAACATGTCCCACATGGAGGAGGCCCCATGGGAGACAGGATTATATCGCTCAGCTGGCCCTGGAACACCTCAGTACCCATGCCTAAGGAGCTGGTGGAGGTGGCTGAGGAAAGGGAATGCAGGGCATCTCTGTTGAGGCTATTACCCACAAAGCATGAGATTACAGAAGAGGGGTAGATAATAGATTGATGGACAGTTTTTTATTCTGAATGTAAGGAAAAGCTGATATAATAGCAAATTTAATAACAAATAGCAGATTCTGAGAATAAGCCTCCCTACTCCCTATATAGTGTTATGTAAGTTATAAAATTAAAGCTTCTACAGCCATGTAGTGCACAATTTGTCTAGCATTGAACCCCAGACTGATTTGCCATTGGTTCTTTGTTGGACATTCTATGCTCTGTTCAGGTTCAGCACCCTGTATTTCAATTCTTAGATTCTGCACTATGTAGGGAGCAGGGAACCACTTTGGATTCAGCCTCTGACATCATGTGACTGACCAGTGTGTAGGTAACTATATACACTGAAATAAATACATTTCTGCTAGGATTTTGTCAAATCATTTAAAAACATTTTAAAGCTGCAATCCAAAATCATAATTCATGCCTGTTGCTGAGGTTGAAACTCACATGTTGAGGTGGAAACAAGTTTTCATGAGGAATTTCATGAATAGAAGTCTTTATTTGTAGCATGCACTCCAAAAGTTTTAAGGCAGACATAAGGATATTACATGGACGTTCATGTAGTACAATAATATGGGCACACAGTGGCGCTCATCTCCAAATAAATGTCCTGAGTTTATGACAAAGAAAGCAGATCAGTGGACATTTAGGAATTTGGGTATTATTTCAGAATACCGTTATTGCTACATAAGTAGAACACACAAGTTCATGTTCATTAGTCTACACTGGGCCTGTACTGCTGCTCAAATCCCCTACTCACACATGTTTAACGTACTGCACCCATAATTAGCCTCAGGGACACTTCTTGCTGTAAACAGTATAGCTATAGGCTGCATAGGCAAGCCCCACATGGCCTCAGAAGTGTATAGTTTTATCTCTTTTTTATCCTGTTTGTCTTAATTATGATATTAGCACAAAACTATTTTATGAAGATCAAACTGACTGTTGACTCTACTATCACACACATATAAATAATAAAATATAAATAATAAATAAATAAATAAATGGATACACAATTTAAAAGACACACTGTATTTATTACATTATTTAAAATTAAATTTATTTATTAATGAAACTTAATCACCAGTTTATCAAACTACTTAGATCTTCACTGTTTGTTGACATCTGTGGTTGGTCAGCCTATAATCGCCATTCAAACCAGACAATTCAGTTCACCTTCTATCTCTGGAGATGGTGCAAAGAAGCTAAATATAGTAACCTATCTCCAAACCAACTGAGTCCTGTGGAGCACATATATGTACTCGCATTATCAAACTGTGATGGGACGATACCTGATATGTTCAGCAAACTGCAGCCAATGTCTGACTCTGTGATTCTCATTAGGCTAAAACTGAGCTATAAAGTTATTTTGATAGTGATCCACATATAGCTCTGTATGATTTACAGACGGGCTGTCATGCCATCGTGCTGTCACGGGAGCAAATGGAACTCAACATCTGCCAAGTGCTGGAAGACATGTTTAAGTCTTTTCATGTTTACACCAAACTCTTAGAAGAGAAAGTCTCAGTGAGAGGAGAATTTTGATATTGACATAGTTCAGATACTAGATAGACAGATTAGATAGACAGACAGATAGGCAGGCAGGCAGACAGGCATGTTTTGTTGGTTTCCTAAGGGAACATCATCTAAAAAGAAATGTTATGTTCTGCAAGTTCGAGTTTGTCTATGGAAATCAATGTGTCTCTGTTTTACTAAGTAAATAAATAAATTTCAATGTTAATTTCATGTTAAATTTGCAAATCTTTCTTTTAAAATTTTAATTTTAAAAACCATTTGAGTAAAACATCAGTTGTAGTATAGTATTACCTTTTTTATTTACCTTCTGTTTCTTTATCAAATTTAATGTATAAGGGAAAATAAATGACCAAATGTAAACGTCATAACTTTTACTTAGGCCATATTTACTATGTTATATTTTTCCATAATATCATAATATATATATTAATTGTTTTCCAAATAAATAGTAACTACATTGAACTCTGCAGACTTTGTTATATGTAGGGGATGTGTACTTATTTTAAAAGTGTATCTTATATTACAATTAATTATTTATATTTTAACAAAAAGTGCGCATTAATATTTGTTTACCATGTTTGAAATGTTATAAATTACAATGTTGATTTTATCCTATAATATATCCTTTAATTCTAAATGCTTTGCAGCTTTCTCAGATATGTTTAAATCACCTAGAGGTCTGTCTGAAACATATGTTGCTCAGGACTGCTATATTAGGGTCCTTTCCTGGATGTCTGTATTGTTCCAGCTGTTCTCTGGAGCAACACTTGTGTAACTAAAGCAGCAGTAAGGCAATTGCAGAATACTATAAAGTAATAAAATGCTTTTTAGTTTAGTGTGAAGGGTCTATGGGTGTAGAACAACTTGAGCCAAATGGTCTTGGGTAGGAAGACATGTATTTGTCATGTCTACGTTTATCTGACTACCAAGGGACTTTACTGACAGTAGAAATGTCCTTGTAGGGGAGCTGAATTGGGGTTGTAAGGGTCAACACTAATAAGGAGGCTTGTTCTCACACTCAATTCTATGCTGCATCAAGTGTGTGCACATTTGCAACACCTGTTTCCCACCATGACCCTAAAAGGAGAGAATTCAACCAATCAGGTTCTAGCAAGCACTACTTCCCAGCCAGTCAGGAGGCTGTGGGTGTTGTACACCCCTCCTCCCAACACACACACACTGTCCACACTGTTCTCCATGTTTAGGGCTTCTGCCCACATGTCAGTAAGTTGGCCTACTGACATATACAGTATCCTGCCTGGCTGGAGAGTACAGCTTCTTGGATGTCTGTCCCCTTAAGCCCTTAGCAAAGACCAGATTGTCATTTTATGGTGCCCTGCCCTGATAACAGTATGGTAAATCTATGCTTGAGACCAGCAGCATGATTGTCCATTTAAGGAGACCTCAGTTAGTAATGTTGTTCAGTATCTGAATTGTCTCTTAATTCTATTATCTGGTGCTTCCAAAAAGAGGAAGATTCTCTTTTGAGTCTTGTTTTGTCTCCAGTTTTTCTTTGTCTTGCATGTTGGAAGCTTTTTCGTAAAGCTGCTTGACCATATAAATAAATAAAATAAATAAATAAATAAATAAAATAATAATAACTGAATTGAACTATATTAAGCGTTATATATATTATACTAAACTGAATAAGACTTATTTCAAGTAAAATAAAATTAATTAATTGTATGCTTTGAATGCATATTTAGAGATTTGGTGTCAAGAATTTATGATATCTCTTTGTTTAGTAAATGTTTGAGGAAAAAGCAGATCAGTTGTTGGAACCTCCAGAATGAATAACATTACAATAAATGTGTTAAAAATATCAGAAACGTAGGCTGTACACATTAAGTTGGCACCACTGATCCTAATGAACATTGAGCAAGGCTAAGAAAAGTGCATGGCATCCAACTGGATTTTTATTACTGGGGGAGCAGCTATTTCCAAGGAAGTGCCGCTGCATTTTGGAGGGATCCAATTGCTTTGTCCCATCAAGATGGATACATTGCAGGAGAGTTTTTATCTCTTTTTTTTTGACGGACTTATTTGGGCTTCTGTGAACTCGATGCTCCGCCCCAACCCCCTTAGCACAACTCTTATTTAAGGGGAACCCTTCCCCTGACCACTTCGTCCCAGTGGAAGCATCAGTCTTGTGAAACAACTTGGTGAGTGTATGCTACTATTGGGTCTAAAGTCGGGAGCATGGTAGGGTCCACAGTCTGTTGATAATTTGTTTTACTTGTGCTGTGATGAGCTGACTAAATACATGTTTTCATATTGTGTGACGGAAGAAGTCAGGGCCTTGAAAATGGCATAGATGTCAGGAATCAGGAATAGGTTTGTTCACTTGTTGCTGGGGTTATCTTGTCCAGTCTAGAAACCAAACCTTTCTATATTTAGATCTCAAGAATTGTAACTGGGGAATGACAATTTACTATCATCTTAGAAGAAGTTCAAAGGGTTCCTGCTTATTGGCTTCCCTTTAAAAAGACAGGAACTAGATGCATTAAATTATCATTAAAATGTACTCTGTACAGCACAGCATCTAATGAATGAAGTCATTATGATTTAGGGGCAAGAAGCCACGCTGTAAACTGTGGTGTTGCAAAGTGACAGAAGCTGTAACCTGAACTGTTCCCGGACAGGCCCCAAGCCCAGATAGGGGGTCATGAGCGAGAACCTATATAGGCTTATAACAGCAGGCAGAAAGGGGCTTAAAATAGAACACAAGCTCTATGGTGGCACCTTTTTTGGCTCTATATTAGCAGCCTATAACTCTCTTGTAACACTTTTGCAGTAGATATACAGTTTCAATAACCTTTTTTGGGGTAAAAAGACATTCAGGGGAGTATAAGATATTTACTAAATTTAAATTAAAAAAGAGTTGCTTTCATCCCAATCTCTAGAGCTTGCTTATATGTAGTGTGGCACTGAGTGCAGGGAGTGCTCTTCAAAAGTAAACTTGTGGCGTCGGGTACACACATACATTATACATAAACCACTACTTGCTAAGTGTCATGCTTTTTTTTATAACTATGTAATCTCCCCCACTTCAGACCATCCCAGAAACCAACCATGTGTGACGACGAGGAGACCACCGCCCTTGTGTGCGACAACGGCTCTGGCTTGGTCAAGGCTGGATTTGCCGGAGATGACGCTCCACGTGCTGTCTTCCCTTCCATTGTTGGAAGGCCCCGCCACCAGGTGAGCACCCCCCAAGCTTTCAGGAAAAAAAACTTTTTTTTGTCACTTGCCTGAATCCCTTGCTAGAAATATTAAATATATATATATAAACATGGATGGCAGAAATGAAACCACCAAGTTTAGTAAGAGTTGTTCCAGCTTTCAATCTGCTTATAATTTAATTCTTAGTGTTATACATTTTTTCATCATGAAATCATCTGTTCATTATTGTGGACACATTTGTGTAACATTTTCTACTTTCTATTTATAAGTTGACACCTATGACATTTTTTTCAGTATGAGCCTCCCTCGTATTAGAATAATTTAGAAATTGCTCTGCAACAATTTAAAACAATGCAAACTTTTGTAGTTTATCATACATTCATTAACGTATGTAGACAATACACTCACTTTTTTACCATATTTAAGTACAATCAACAGCGTATTTCTAAAGATTCCTATATCTACAATCTATGTATTTTTGTGCTTTTGGCATGAAACCCCTTTAAACAGATGATTAAGAACCCAATTCATAACCACTTGAACCAACAGGAACTGGGGTGAACAATCCCTTCACAATGTTCATTTCATTTGGTAATTAATAATATTAACGCATCCTCAATGCAGCATTAACGTTACTGTCTCTTTCTCTCACAGGGTGTGATGGTGGGTATGGGTCAGAAAGACAGCTACGTTGGTGATGAGGCCCAGAGCAAGAGGGGTATTCTGACTTTGAAGTATCCCATCGAGCATGGCATTATCACTAATTGGGACGACATGGAGAAGGTGAATAACCAGACCCAATTTCTACTTTTCCTGTGCCCTGTTATTAGTCAAGAGCAAAGGCAAATATTACACATTTAGCATACATACAATAAGAATTTGCAATAAACAAACATAGTATGGGTAAAGAGTAATATCACTTAATACAAGTTCATATTTTGGTCAGTTCATTCGGACAGTGATGGCTGAATACTTTCCCCCCCCCCTCAGATTTGGCACCACACCTTCTACAACGAGCTCCGTGTGGCTCCTGAGGAGCACCCCACCCTGCTCACTGAGGCTCCCCTCAACCCCAAGGCCAACAGGGAGAAGATGACCCAGGTACCAACATCATGACCACTTTCCAGTCCCTTTTTCTCTGTGTTAAAGTAGCTGTAGAACCTCAGCAACTCTAACAATAACACTTTCATTTCCACTTGCAGATCATGTTTGAGACCTTCAACGTCCCTGCCATGTATGTGGCCATCCAGGCTGTTCTGTCCCTGTATGCCTCTGGTCGTACCACTGGTCAGTATTACACATCTATATAATTCAAGGCATGTTGTTAGCAAATACATAATGTTTTAAATTCATGAGTCCTAGTGACATATATTTACTCAATAACTAAGAGCAGAGTGAAGCTAGACCATATTCCTTCATCTATTGAGAAGAATCATACAGTTGTGTTAGGATACAATTGCATATGTAGTGTAGCGCAGCATGAAAATGACTAAACTAAAATTCCATTTCAAGTTCTCATTGTTCAGTGGAAATTGAAAACGTTTTCTCAATTGAGTTATACATAGCACAATTAGATATGCAATGCAGTTTATTTGCCAGACAGCAAGATAAACGAGTGGTACATTGCAGAGGATTAGCAGTAATGCCTAACTTGCTGTGGTGCAAGCGCTACCTGTGGCAACTGATGTCAGCAGGATTGTTCATTTATTACGTGCCACATACTTTGAGAGACCTTTAAACGTCCACTGACTGAAGACTGCCCCCTGCAGGTATTGTGCTGGACTCCGGTGATGGTGTGACCCACAATGTCCCCATTTATGAGGGTTATGCTCTTCCCCACGCCATCATGCGTCTTGATCTGGCTGGTCGCGACCTGACTGACTACCTGATGAAGATCCTGACTGAGAGAGGCTACTCCTTCGTCACAACTGGTAAGTTATATTGCAAAGAACTCAGACACTGTACAGCCAGCAGAATGCTTTAGTATTGACAATGACAGTATTAGGATGTTAACTAGCTTAACTTCAGCTAGAGTCACCGTCTAATAATTTTCTAAGTTACCATTATGCCTCCAGGAAGGTTCCAAATCTTGTCCACCAGAGGTTGTGTATATGTTTCACATATATGCTCTAAAACTTGCCCTTCCCAGCTGAGCGTGAGATTGTGCGTGACATCAAGGAGAAGCTGTGCTACGTGGCTCTGGACTTTGAGAATGAGATGGCCACAGCTGCATCCTCCTCTTCCTTGGAGAAGAGCTACGAGCTTCCCGATGGTCAGGTCATCACCATTGGCAATGAGCGTTTCCGCTGCCCCGAGACTCTTTTTCAGCCTTCCTTTATTGGTGAGCCACATTACTATATGAACCAAATATAACCTGCAAATTTTATTATATCATGTGAACTAGTGCAAAGAAGGTAATGGACTTCATTTTGAAAGTAACAAATCCCACAATATAGCCAGTTTTGTATACTTTAACACATTCAGCCCTTTAAATGTTTGTGCTGTATGTTTCTTAACTAAAATCATCTTTAACCTCAGGTATGGAGTCTGCTGGCATCCATGAGACTGCCTACAACAGCATCATGAAGTGTGACATTGACATCCGTAAGGACCTGTACGCCAACAACGTCCTTTCCGGTGGTACCACCATGTACCCTGGTATTGCTGACCGTATGCAGAAGGAGATTACAGCTCTGGCCCCCAGCACCATGAAAATCAAGGTAAGATGCATTTTAAAGCTAAGCCACTGAGCATGGTAGGTTATTTTTTGTTACCTGAAAGTAAAGTAAAATTTTGGAAATGAAACAGTTTAAGACCACTAATAAAGATTTATGTGGTATCTACTTATCTAATCTTTGTGACCAACAAAACCTTTTCTTCTCCAGATCATTGCTCCCCCTGAGCGTAAGTACTCCGTCTGGATCGGTGGCTCTATCCTGGCCTCCCTGTCCACCTTCCAGCAGATGTGGATCACCAAGCAGGAGTATGATGAGGCAGGCCCCTCTATTGTCCACAGGAAGTGCTTCTAAGCCAGCAAACGTCCCCTCAGTCATACATTTGTACTGTCTTTTAATGTATATACATGTCCTGTTGTAATAAAAGTGGATCATTATAAAAGTCTGTGTAATATTTTTTTCTTCTTGTTCTTGAGTAGCAACACATATTAAACAAATATGACACAGTAGCAGCACAAATCAAACAAATATGACACGGAGTAACAGCACAAATCAAACAAATATGACTCAGAGTAGCAACACATATTAAACAAATATGACACAGTAACAGCACAAATCAAACAATATGACACAGAGTAGCAACACATATTAAGCAAATATGACACGGAGCAACAGCACAAATCAAACAAATATGACTCAGAGTAACAGCACAAATCAAAAAAAAATTACACAGAGTAACAGCACAAATCAAACAAATAGTACACAGAGTAGCAGCACATATCAAACAAATATGACTCAGAGTAGCAGCACATATCAAACAAATATGACACAGAGTAAAGGAAAGATGTTCCGATAATCTAGCTGCTTTAAGGATCAGTTGTAGCTGGTTCTAGTCACTGATTTTGCAGTTTTCAAACCTTTTCAAACAGAGATGCAGCTGGTGAGAACACTCTCTATGGTTCCCCTGTAGAACATGGTGAGGGTGGGTGGAATAAGGTTGGCCCGCTTCAGGCATCTCAGGAAGTGGAGACGCTGCTGGGCCTTTTTGGTGAAGGTTGTGTCCAAATGATCTCGTCTGAGATGTGAACTCGTTGTTTACTGTACAGCCTCTACTGTGGAGCCGTGGATGCTGAGTGGTGTGTGGGTGGAGCGGGTCTTTCTGAAGTCGACAATCATCTCCTTTGTTTTGTCTACGTTCAGTGTCAGGTTGTTCTCACTGCACCAGACCTCCAGCTGCAGAACCTCTTCTCTGTACGCAGACTCATCGTTGTTGCTGATGAGCCCCACCACGGTCATGTTGTTGGTGAACTTGTGATGTGTTTAGTGCTGTGCAGGGCGGTGCAGTCGTGTGTCAGGAGTATGAACAACATTGGACTGAGAACTGTACTCAGTTTGATGGTGCTGGAAGTATTGTCACCAGTTCGGACGGACTGAGGCCTCTCTGACAGGAAGTCCAGTATTCAGTTACAGAGTGATGTGCTCAGTCCCAATTCGCTCAGATTCTTGACCAGTTTTTGAGGGGATGGTGGTGTTAAAGGCTGACCTGAAGTCTATGAACAGCAATCTAACAAGTGTCCTTCTTGTTTAAGTAGAGTCCACCTGCTTGGTTGATATGTGGGCCACATCATCACAGTGGCATGGTTGGATGAGCTGATATGAGGGTGCACAGTTCGTAAAAACACAGAATTTGCTAAAGGGTTGTTAACCGCTGGCTTCTTGTGGCTTAGCAAAGGTCACTTTTAAATGTGCTTTTTGTTGAAAAAAATCATTTTGCTACATGAGAGGTGTTTTGGTTTTTTTTTACGGTTAGGGTTAATCACAGTGAATTATTTATTCCTTTGCAGCATACTGCAGCAGCGGATTTATCAGGAGGCGTCTTCTGCGAAACTACGCACTGCATCAATTAACGCACGTCAAAACAAAAACGAAGCACATTTTTTCTATAAATTCAGTTAGTTTTAGTTTGTTTTGTAAAAGCTCATACAGTTTCAGTTAATTTTCCTTTTTTTTGCAAAGTCTCGTTTTTTTTTTTATTTCAGTTAATGAAAATGTTTTTTACTTTTAGTTTTTGTTATTTCATTAGTTTTTGTTAAAGCAAACCAAACAGACATATAAATACAGATAGGAAGTTAACAGACTAGATAATACAAATTCACAAAGCAACAGTGTTCATTGGAGACTCCAACCTAAGTCACATTCCACAGGTGGGGGTGAAGTCAACTAAGGTAGACAGTTTTCCAGGAGCACATTTCCGCCACATTGAACATATAGTGAATAAGTTGGAAACGCAACCACTAACACAAAAGGTCATTTTAGCAGTGGGTTTGAACAATAAACTACAACATCCTCATAAAACTGCTATCAAACAACTACAGGGAATGTGGAGAACAGCACGCACAACCTTTCCTAATGCTACAATCTACACCCCAATAGTACATTTTCAGACCCTTTACCAATACAGGAACAACAAAACTTAAAAATAATCAATAACTATATTGAATCACATGGAAATCCACTACTAGAACTCAATAAACTACTATTTAAGGTAGAACGGGATGGAATCCATTGGACAGCAATAACAGCACAGCGCATTTTTGATTCCTGGTGCGAGCAATTCTTCGTTCTATTACACTCCAATATTTTTAATTTGTCCAAAACGTTTATTTTAACAGACGAAGAGAGAAATTTACTTGAAAAATGACTTACTTTTATTCCTACACCTAGGGGAATGGACCATGGGGAACTCATGAGGGACGTACATGCTTTTAATAGGAAGTTCAAGCTCTTAGACTATTTTAAATTTGAGAATTCAAATAAAAATATGGCTTTTATGGGAACATCTAATTAGGAACCACCTATTGGAACATGTAACAGACACATTAGACCATTTATTAAACAAAATAACAGGACTGTAAACTCATACAAAACAAAAAGACAACCTCACAATAAAAGAAAGAAAGGCTATTAATTCACTTAGATCCAATAAATATATTATAATAAAACCAAAAAAAAGGCATCAGGAATTGTCATTTTGGATAAAACCCAATATATGGTGGAAGCAAAGAGACAATTAAATAATAAAATTCATTATCGCCCATTAACCAATTCATTACAAAGTGAGACTAAATTATGGATCCATGAGATTTTAGATAGCTTACATCAAAAGGGATTCATTAATTATAAACAGAAACATAATTTAATGGGACCAGATATACCCAAACCCGGATTGTTCTATTTATTACCTAAAATTCATGCAGCTACAGAAACGTGGACTATACCACATGAGATCCCCAAGGGACGTCCCATAGTATCAGATTGTGGGGGTGAATCCTACTATATTGCTGAATATATTGACAGCTTTTTAAACCCAATTTCCCAAAAACATTGTAGTTATTTGAAAGATACCTATGACTTCATTGAAAAAATTAAAGGAATTTAGATTAAGGGTGAAACATTCTTATTTACTATTGATAACAGTCTTTATACAAACATCTCAATGGATTTGGGTTTAGAGGCTGTCAAAAAAGCATTCAACCATCATTGTGACCTGTTAAGACCTGATGAGGAAATTTTACGACTTTTAGAGAACAGTCTAAGCAGGAATGACTTTGAATTTGATTCCCAAATATATCTTCAAGTTCAAGGAACTGCAATGGGTAAAAAAAATTCTCCAGCCTATGCCAATTTATACATGGCAGACTGGGAAACAACATGTCTTAATAAATGTGAAAACAAACCACTGGTATACTTGAGATATTTAAATGACATCTTTGGAGTCTGGCAATATGGTTATAATACATTTGAAAAATTTATACAGTTGGTGAATACACATCATCCTAATATTACCACTAAACATACTATTAGCACACAGGAAATACAATTTCTAGACACCACAGTCTATTTCAATAACAAAAATAATTATTTCAGATCACTTAATAAAAAGGTTTACTTTAAAACAACAGACACTCACTCACTTTTACATAAACTAATTTTTTCCCCTAGACACACATTCTAGGGAATAATTAAATCACAGTTAATATGCTTTCATCGTCTCTGCTGCGAGGAAAAAGATTTTCAAGAAGCTACACGGATACTTTTTCAAGCTTTAAGACAGAGGGGGTATAGCAAACGATTTTTAAGATTAAATCTAAAACATTACTTCAAGTTCATATCAAAATTTTGGGTACTACCCATCCAGACCACAAAGATGTCATCCCGTTAATCACTACACATTCCTGTCAGACACAATTAATAAATAAGCAAATCAAGAGGAATTTTAACAACATTCAATTGGACTTACCAGAATTAGAAAACTTCAAAGTCATTTCTGCTTATCGCAAAAATCATAATCTTAAAGATATATAAGATTAGGTTACAAAAGAACATGGAATGACAAAGAAAGAAAAAAATTTGAATTCTTGTGGATAACTAAGCTAAAGACTTGGTTTCATCACTGCTTTTTGCCCATGAACAGTTTCTCCAAGTTCTCGCTCTGACGGAAACATGGATCAGACCGGAAAACACTGCTACCCCTACCGCTCTATCCACAGACTTCAGCTTCTCCCACACATCCCGTCCCTCCGCCCGGGGAGGTGGAACAGGTTTGCTCATCTCCAAACATTGTAAACACACACACCTTCCTTCATTATGCAATACCTCTTCATTTGAATACCATGCTATTATACATCCAATTAACTTCATTTTTGTTGTTATCTACCATCCACCAGGTCTTCTAGGAGAGTTGACGGAGGAACTAGACGTGCTGCTATCTTCCCTAGAGGATGATGGAACCCCACTCATGCTCCTTGGGGATCTCAACATCCACCTGAATAAAACAGAAGCAGCAGACTTCACTTCACTACTGGCTAGCTTCGACTTGAAGCTACTGAACACCCCACCCACCCACAGAAAAGGCAAACAACTAGACCTGATAATGACACGTAACTGTATTGTCTCTAATCCTTCTCTCAC